>JADLZK010005170.1:0-124732 GCA_015847255.1 Hyparrhenia diplandra | reverse complement strand
AGACGTGCGCCAGGCTGATGGTTTGCCAGGCTATAAAGGCTAATCGAAGAGACATGAATACATGCAGTTTTGTCCGCTACCTAATTTTACTCTTAACTATAGACGTGCGCAGCGCCAGGCTAGCTGTTTATGTACTCCATCATGCGACCCCCCCCTAGTTTTGAATGCATGAGACGTTTCCTCATGCACACCATGCATGTACCTTGTGTATATATAAAAGTCGGCCAATACAAGCCATATGTGTGCGGCCATCGATTAATTAGCGCCCCCGTTGCATGCACGGTGCAATATGAATGAGAGGCGTGGAGGTTTAGTAGGGTGCATGATGATCATCATCTTGTTTCTCGTTGCATCGTCGACAGTAGTATTGTGTAAGTTGCATTTGACCATCGGTCTATTCTTTAACTGTCTATGTGTGTATAATACATACAGCTGGGCTGATGAACAAAACTTCTTGATGCAGCCCATCCTCCTCACCTGATGCTCGGGGTCAGAAGTGCAAACACAAGAAGCAATGCTACGACACTAGATGAGAGCAAGGTGACAATTATATTTTGCAAAAAGGGGTACGACAAGAACGATAAAGAAGTGTATTGTTGTTTGACAACAAATTTCTGCTACAAAAAGGAGAGCACGTGCAGGGCGGCGTGCCTTGTTTGCAATCCCAAGTGCCGACATTTGGTCCAGGGAATGGCACCGACCGGAATCATCTGATCCTACGTCCGGACAACATATCCAAGTGTTTGCTAAATTCTACTTGACAAATCTTGTATTTTGCCAATTCACAAAACTATATGCCAAATAAAAAAAAGTTCATCTCCAACAATTTGGCATATTTCACTCCTTAAATAAAAAAGCTAACTTGTCACGAGTAATTTATCATAAGGAATAAAACGTCTCCCTTCACGAAGAATGAAAACAAAAAAAATAAAGGAAAGGGAGAGCGTGCTAATCGCGAGGAGAGCTCGACGCCAACGGGAAACAAGTGGGCTAGGACGTATACAGCTGCGCACGACTGCACACTAATAACGCAGTAATTGTTTTTTTTCAAAGCAAGCCCTCCTGATGTCTTCCGTTCCCAACTAAAATCTTACAACTAGTTTCCTTCGGTCGTGGTGATGTGTCCCTCAGTTACTTTGATCCTTCGGTAGTCCCCGCAAAAACGAAAACAAATCAACTCCCTCGCTAGTCCAGCAACTCATCATCCCCGGTGTTCCCGATCGAGTGTCGCCCGGCCATGCCCGTCTCTCCTGTATGTTCCACCTTCAGCACACGTGTATCTCACCTTCCCACTCAGCAGATGTCTCCACCACCACCTGTTCCTGATCAGCATCTGAGCCTCCTCTCCAGTCCAGCCTCTCGATTCACTTTGCGAATCAATATGCAGTTGCGCGCGCCAGCACCCTCCTGTTCACTGGTCGCACTTGGTTGATGCATGGATCCGGTCACAACTTGCATCGATCTAGGAACCCTCCTGATGTCTTCCGTTCCCATCTACACTCCTATCTCCCCATCGTTTCAGACTACTGTACATGAAGCAAGGACTCAGGCCCGGCTCTGATCTATGACTATCTACATACTCGTCAGCAGCCTTCTCGTGGTATCTATATATGTCGGATTACAGCCACCAAATGAAGGTACAAAAATAAGACCCGGATTTTATGTCTATATATATGGAGGTAGTGAGGTGCCACTTTAAAAATTCCTCAGTAGACATGAGTGCAGATGGATTAATGCAAATTAGTGATCAGCGCAGATAGATTAATGCAGGACGCATGTGGGCCTGAGCCACGTTGCTGGTGAAATGTACAAAAAATATTTGCATGGGATGTATTTGGCCAGCGAAGCTATATATATACATTGTCTTCAACTGATATGGCTGAAGAATCTGTGGCATCAAAAACTGGCCTTGATTGATCGACTATAATTTTCAAGGCGCCGTGCTTTCGGCTGCAAGGATGCCTTAGCTTGGAGTGAGAATGCCAACAACTTTTCTGCCCACTTTACCCCACACAAGGAGGACCTGTTTCACCTGCCATTGTCTGTTGAGGCTTATCAACAATTTCAGCAACTGCCCAACACTCTTCAAGCCTTGTCTCTCACCCAGTCTAATGATGTATGGACATATTCCTGGGGTGACTCTTATTCCTCCAGGAAAGCTTACAGGAGTTTAATAGGCCCTCACAGATCCTTCCGTTGGCTGTGGACTTCAGTTTGTCAGAACAAAAGAAAGTTTTTCTTCTGGCTGGTTCTTAAAGATCATTTAAACACAAGAGCTCTATTGGCAAGAAAACAGATGTATCTTCAGGACTACAATTGTGTCTTTTGTACCTTAAATGTTGAAGAAGATCTCCTACATCTGCTGTTTCACTGCCCCTTTTCTATGGCTTGCTGGTATAGCCTTGGAGTAATAGTTCCTGAATCTAATGATATTAATACTGGAGGGAATCAGGATGCAACTAAATGTGCCTTTCTTCATGGAAATCATTGTGACAATGTCTTGGGCCATCTGGATTCTTCGAAATGATATATCATCTTTAGACAACTGGCTCATTCAGTCAGACGCTGCAAGGAAGTTTTCAAAGATGAATTTGCTTTAGTCATACTAAGAGCAAAGACAAGATTCCATCCACAAATAGTTCAATGGATAGAGCACTTTGTGTAATATGTAGAATTTTCTTTGTTTCGTTCTATGTATCATAAACTCCTATGTACGGTTTGTTCATTGTTTTAAATATATAAAATTCCAGTAGGGGCTTTTCGCCCCTCCTGTTTCCTCAAAAAAAACTTTTCATGGCGACATGTTCACTTTGTGAAATTTTCCTGAATGCATGCTCATGCGCTAGCGCCTCCAGCTCACTGCCCACACAAGCATCCCGTCCTCGTCGCCTATAGCTGCTTGTGGATTTCCTATACACTTCATTGATCTTCCTTGTATGCCTTATTAATCAAAGGTGTAATAATACGTCAATGTATAGTGCATCATGAAAGGAGACGAAAGATGCGAACAATGCTTATATAGGGACAGAACGAGTAAGTCCGGTGGTGACTGAATCTGTATTTGTATAATCATCGAAGTAACTCTGATTAAATCGAAGGTATATTTGATCTGAGCAGATTAGGCTTGCAGGGCTAAAGGCAAAACCGACAAGTGTGTATAGCAATTTTTTTATGGAACGTGTATAGTTCCATAATAGTAAAATCGACAAAGCCCGTCGTGCTGCACCGCCGTCAAGGTCAAGCCCCTCCTCCCAGCTTAGCTTCTACTCTCGGTGAGTCTCTAACCTCGGTCTCCTCGACTTTGCTGATCGCGCCCGCATACATCTCGCCTCCATCATCTCGCACACGACATATTTGGTGGCGAGCATATTGGGCTGCCTGTGCAATCCCTCCTGATGTCTTCCATCCCCAAAACCCTCTCACCATTGATTTCCATCGCTACTCTATGAAAACAGATCTATGCATCGGGAGCCTAGCTTGTCACTGGAACACGGAGTGATCACTACACGCCATATATATAGTACACGCAGTCACCGAATGACAGTGCAAAACCAAGACCATATATATATGGAGGCAATGAGGTACCAAAATGCTTCTATATAAAATAAGCGTTGCACATTGATGATAAGCCGGTGGATCGTGCAGGATGCAGATGTTTTAATGGAGATAATGCATGTGTATCGTTTGATGGGACCCATGTTGCTACTGAAATATATTAAGGGGATGGTTGGTAGCGCTCTGTAAGCAATTCCGCGTGTGTGACAGTGTTCTACTCCACAGCAGAAGCCTCAGGACTGCTGAGATGAGCACGAGAGAGAAAGAGGAAGTGGAAATAGTAGCTTTATCCAGCTCCTTCTCGGACTTGTGGGTCCAACACGGTTTTTTCTGTATATTTGTCCGGTGTGAGCAAGGTTGGCATAGAGCCTGGCGAAGCCGGTGTGGTGTGGGGCAAGGATGATGTCGAGCATGGATGGGAGGGCAGTGGCGAGGTGTGGTATGGTGCACCGAGGGGTAGCCGGCCGTGACGGTGGCACCACAAGGGGTGGGCGCCGGGGCATGAGTTGGAGACAAGACGGCGTGCAGGTAGGGTGGAGAAGAAATGCGTGTGGTGTGGTGAAGGAGAAGATTAGGCAGAGAGAAAAACGAAAAAATAATTAATATAGAAAATAAAATAAATAAAATGGTATTATGATATATTTTATCATATTTTAATTACATGGTACAACGTAGACGCTTAACATGCACACACAATCACCCCTATAAACACAAATACACAAACCCTACCTCACGAGCACCTTTGAAGGATTGAGCCAGCAAATCTTAAAGTTCACGAAGTCACCAACAACTCTTTTATATATATATATATGAGTGACGCAACATAGAAGACATGTCAAACATGTCCTGAAATTTATGACTACACGCACCTGCTGCTAATCTGTACCACCAGCAGGCTGCGGGAAACATGCCACAGCAAGCTACGCGAGGCAAAGAGCAAAGACACGAGGCGAGGCAGATTCTCCTTTTAGGCATGCATGCAGTTGACTTGTGGACCCTACAAGCTGTAGGAAGGTACCATGCAAAAAGCAAAACAAACCAATGCATGCTGCATGCATAAGCTGAGCGCGCGCATGGGTGGATTGTTTTGCACTTCAGATCCTGATCGCTGACGCCTCCCTGCACGGCTGAGTGCCACAATTGGAGCAAGCAGACGAGTAAATTGTCTTTTCCGTGCAAGCCGTCCTGATGTCTTCCGTTCCCAACACTACTACTCGATCTCTTCTAGCCATTTCGACTGCTCTTTCGTCAAGCAACGACTACGAGTCTTGTCTAAATGACACGGATGGAAAATGAGACCAGGTATATATGTGATATATATAGAGCCAGTCCGATCGATGCCAAGTTCGTCCAAAGGACAACAATAAGTGCACTGTAGTGCCACTAATGGGGAACACATCTTTTACTATCTGTTCCAAAAGCACTTCTACTGCGCACGGGGAGGGATGTGCATGCGTGAAATTTTAGTTTCTAATTAAGATAGTAGTTGTGACCCTTTACTGATTGTAAAGTAGGGTAAGTGTGGTTATCAATTTTTCTGGAGACAATTATGTGACTCCTATATCAATTTTTATGTTTTTGTTTTCTCGGGTGCCACTTGAACGTTTTCATTCTGACAGAATTTTGGCACCAGAGGGAAGAAAAATTTGAAAGCCGATATAAAAGATAATTGTAACGTTAATTGGGAAGAGAGCTCCATCTTATATACTATTATTAATTGGAGGCTCCAATGGAGCCACCACGTTAATCCTCACCAGACGCGCTAGAAAAAAAGATAAATTCTTAAAATTCTCACAAAAATTAGAAAGATCTAGCCATCGATTTAATGGAATTGAATCACCATTATTATCTATAGCCGTCAGATTTATATATATTTTTTCCTAAAAATTACCCACCTCGCCATTACATAAATACCCTAAAGTAACCCCCTAAACTTATACCTTAATTACCCACTTTTGCCATTATAAAACACAATACATTTAATTAATAGGTACTCCCTCCATTTGCATTCCAAAGTGACTTATAATTTGGGATGGAGGGAGTAATTAATAATGATAATAAAAACTCACCGCTAATAATAGATCTACTTGCGAGAAGATAAAAACACGAATATCCCATAAAAAATACGAATATATTGTTCCTCCCATATCCTCTCTTTCGTGGAGTATTGAGAAGCCCGTCCGCCGTTCAAGTCATCGAGCGCTAGCTGCTTCAACCACAAAACGTAGATTGACCCTCTTCCATCCTGCTATGCTGCTCCATGCCATTCTTGGTAGCCTCCTCCACTGATTCCATGCCATTTACACAAGGTAGCCTCCACGCATACACACACTCCACTGATCCCTAACATATGGGGACACAAATCTTGATGTTTAATTTAGTACATTAATGCAAATCCCGAATAAATCCAGATAAAGTGTAGCACACATGTTTAATTTAGTACATTAGCAAGAGTAGCATGGCATTTTAGCATGCATGCATGCATATGGTCTCCATGGACGAACTGGTGCTGTGACACAGGTACCCACGACAGATTCAAAACCGGCGTCCTTTGGCACATGTATAATTGTAAACCCAACACAGTGAAGGGTTTGGGCAACGAAGTGCAGGAGGGGCATTCTGCTGCGTGATGGAGCTCACCACCTGGTCCTAGAAAAGGTAGATCAATGTTGATTTCAGTCTCTCCAATGCACGATCCATGCCATGCATCAGGTCAGAGTTTGAGTCAGCATGCATAAGTCTATTTTTTAGAATATGCAGAAGTCTTTTGACAAGACCAATTAATATGACCTCTAGCCATACTGTGACTATATGTCTGTACGTAAAGTGTCTGGCCGGTTCAGCTACATCTAGCAAAGAAAAATTCATCACTAACAAGTAACAACACCATATGCACTCTCATGCATTATATCCAGCTGATGATGGTCTAAGGCTTATGCACTCATGCAATATTCCCCATATCAGCATGCATTATATAAAAAATAGATCAACATCGTTGCTAATTGCCATTGCCTTTATTAAAAAGAAAAATAAACTGACAGTTAAGGAAATATGGTATGCATGCTAACAAAATGTTTATACTGTTAATAAAGTCCTATTAGACTAATTTGTCAAACAAAAATAACATGCACAAGTCAAGTTCTCTTCTAAAGTCCATTATTTGAATTTTATAGTTGATTTAGTTTCTACAGTAAAAATTAGACCTCTAATTTTTTTTTTTGGACATCAATTTTTAAATCGTCTCTTATAGACAAAATAAGTAATAAACAAGATAGAGTGATGTTGTGTATAACTTGGTGTCTCATATTCATGGTATTTATCAAATAAGTTCTCCAGGTGCTATATATATTTTGATCAATATCTAAATTCATCCACTGCATGCTGCTATGGTTTTTCTATTACTGACAATATATATATAATATATCTTGCCATCTGCTATATTTGAACAGGCATATATAAAATCATATGTCTTCAAAGAAACAGTAGTGGCAACAGACAAATGCATAGACTCAATGTCAATGTTACATATGTCTATTCATATGTCTTAAAAGAAACAATAGTGGCAACAGGCAAATGCACATAAATTAAATCATTATACATACATCATTCCCTGGCCCCTCAATACAAACCCATACCTATTAATAGGATTCAAGGAAGAATTTGGACGATAAGATTAACCATGTTGTGACCTAACTGAAAGGCGCATGGGAAGGAAGAGCAAAGAATGCTAATCATCCTCTTTTAGTTGTGCCTTAAAATTAGAACAACAAAAATTTAGAAGGGCACGTGGATGTGAGAAGATCTAACCATCCTCTTTTATTTTGTCTTAAAATTAGAACAACATCAATTAGTTAAAGCACATTATGAAATTTCACAAAAGCATGTGGTCGTTACTGTGTTATTTACCGTTAGGGGGATATGGGGGATTAAAAAGATGACAGTTGGATATAACAATCCTATTTTATTAGTGGATTCAAATTACTACAACATGGAGTAATTAAATAACATAAAATTCCACAAAAAGATATGGTTTTTTGTGTTATTTTCTCTATGAGATTCATGGTATGACATTGGGCACTAGATTTTTTTTTTTAAAAAGAATAGCAACAATTTGTTGCAAAATTACCATTGTACCACATGCACATGAACAATACAAAAATCAGGTCATAGAGGAACTCCAATAGACTCTTTATATTTCTCCTAAATTATAGGGATGGAGATTTAGGTGACAAAATTTGCCTCCAAGAACCTCTTTTTAATTGGAACTCCAAATATAAACATTCTCTATTCTAGATTTCTCTCTAGCCATAAATGGAGAAAAGAGGATGTCTCTCAAGAATTCTCAGGAGATGTAGAAAAGTGGTTGCATGGCACAAGGATATACACAACGAGTTTTACTTAAATGAATCTTTAAATAATGCTCTAAAGAGTAAAAATTTTGTAATGACTCTTGGAGATGCTCTTATATTGTAGCCCAAGCTAAAATACTTTGGGCGCCGCTTCGATGTTTTATATCCATAAAGTGTGACACGTTTCTACGAACAGCAAAAAAAGTCAGTCAACTCAAGTGGGCTTAATGATATTACTGCTTTTGGACATTCAAGCTTGAGCAAATACATCAAAAATGTAAGTCAACATTTTAGATTTACATTTAGATCTATATATGTTTTGATTTGCATGGTTTGAACAATGCTAATAATTTGCATGTCATTCTTATGATTATGATACTTTTCCTAAGTCAAAAGATATAATAAACCAAATCATGTACATATGTACTTAGCTTTTTTTTTTTCTAAATAAAATTGTACTTATCCTTTACTAGAGCTAGAGGGAGAATAAGGTTTTACTAATTGAGGGGCTTATTTTATATAGTTTCCATATGTTGCCGGACCATTGTAAATAGTCTATAACCTAATTTTCGTGGAAGCCTTATTTGTTCCCGACCTATCAAAATATGGAATCTAATTTCTTTATGGGAAGACAAAGAAACTAAAATTTATGAATCATCTTGATATTAGCACCACAACCCCATCCTATAGTACTTAAGATTGTAGTTTATGACCAAAAATTCTTATTTGTAGAAAGTACAAAAGGAGAGTTCATTATAGATATTATAAGCGCAGGAACTTCAACTTTATTTGAAATATAAATTATAGTAACATAGAAGTCTCAAACAAAAAAATTTAAATTGAATAATTAGATTTATTATGTCACATAAGGTATGGGCTGCAACCAGAGATATTATGGTTTCAACTAAATGCATATTAGATTTACATAGAGGTGACATGCAAAGGGAAAACTATGTATATGTAGTAAAAAACAAATAGTTAAACACAAGTTTATCACAATTGAATAGGGAAACACTAATCTTATATTAACCTGTGCGGGGAGCACGGGTTGATGGACTAGTATATAACAAAAAAAAATATGAAAATTGTAGAGATCAACTAGATTTAAAACTTTGTATTTGACGACTCTTTCATTTGAGATCTTATTAGGAGCCCATACATAAATATTAAGTTTTCATATTGAAATTTGAAATATGAAAATGTAGAGATCAACGAGATTTAAAACTTTGCAATTGACTGACTCTTTCATTTTAAACCTAAAATATTTATTACAAGTTTATACATGTGTCATTTTTAGACAATTCCTTATCAGGCACTCAGTAACTAACGGTGCTAGCTACTATCACGGAATTATCGGCCAGTTAACAGAAATGACATTAGGGTGAAGAAAAATTTAAAGGCTAGTATAGGAGGGACTCATAATGAACTTTTAAATAGGAAATACGGGTTGCTATATTTTTTAAACACACACAAGAATTTGTCTCATTTTTGTATGCATCTGACCATTACCATCAAACAGATTCGTCACCGACAAGGCTATTATGATTTCTAGCAGTGACTTGTCCAATACTGATTTAGTGAGTTGTACCTCGGACTAATAGTAACAAGTAACAGTGATGTGCAAAACTAATTATCAGAGACAGATACTGTGCTCAACTCAACCAAAAAGTCTGCTAATCATAGTTTGAATGGGCAGGCTATAATGCTTGCCTCTGTAAATCAAGTGGGGAAAACACAAAAAAGAGCCAGCATACATAATCCACTCCATTCGAATCCGATGTCATCGCCATTCTAGATCTAAATATCAGGCTGCACCAAGGAAGGGAGCAGAGGAGATGCTTGCCCTCAATGCATGCTGAAGAGTTTGTTGTGTTCATGCATGGATCACATGTACATGCAGAACCAGTTGCACCCGGTGTAGAGAAGTTGACTCAGCTCGTGATCTGAAGTCTTTGTCTGGCATCGGAAGTCCTCCTGATCCCTTCCATTCTCAGAACACAACACCATTTTCTTAGTATGCCTATGTATATTTGCATCTTTAACCCCAAGCAACTAGATCGAGTCGAGAACTATAATTGGACAAAACAACATATCACAGTACGCTCTCCGCACGTGAATTCATAGTAGCAACAAGAAAGGAAGCAGGAAGACTGGAAGATGCTCATATAGAGAGAATGGAGTAGTTTGATGTCATATATATACTCTCTATATATAATTTTTAGTCGCCCAGCAAGGACATGGTGGGGTCTAAGCGGGCAGCCAAGGGAAAAATCGGAAGTCTAGATCTTTTTTCCAATTCCTAAATAATTGACTAAATATACGAAAAATCCAACCAGAGCAATTGGAACTTAATTTAACTACAGTCCAACATACGCTTCGTCCCGCAGTAGCAGGGCTGATCAGTCGGCGGCCGAACGTCATGCAGGATGCAGAGGAATTGCAGGACGCATGTCTACTGATTATTGGTGGCCACGCCATGTTGCTGGTGAAACAAAGGACTTCGACCTCGCTAAGGCCCCACCAACCCGAGGCTCCTTCTAGTAGAGCAGAAAAAGATTTTCGACGGCATTTTTTTGACACCAAAGCTATAGCTTTTAGCAGGATGAGTCATTGGTCTGTGCCATCTAAAACTAGCCTTCCGAGTCCACTTTTGCTGTGTTCCGCGGCAAGGACGATGACTGAAGCAAGAATATCAACATCTTGTTCACTTTACTATGGAGCAGTTGCGCCAACCCTTCCCTTTCTTGTTCACTGATCACGAATGCATTCGGTACACGGTCGCTTCCCTGCGGTGCTGAGCGGTGCAAGATAGCGGGAATAGTAAGTGTTGCTGACAAGTAAATTGTCATTCCATGTGCAAGCCCTCCTGATGTCTTCCATTCCCAACGCTACTCTTCTCATCATTTCGAGTGCTGTTGTCAAGCAACGACTCAAACTCTCATCAATCTACGCACATGATGGAGTGATGCAAGACCACACAAATGTGTCTGTAGACGAATCTTCTCTAAATAACGGATGGAAAATGAGACCAGGCATAGACGAGTATGTGATTTATATAGAGCCAACCGATGGCAAGTGCGTCCACAGGGCATAATAATAAGTGCACAATACGTAGTGCTACTAATGGAGAACCAGCTTTTACTATCGGTTCCAAAAGTACTTTTACTGCACGGGAAAAGGGATGCATGTGCGTGAAAGTTTAGGTCCTAATTAAGAGAGCAAATGCCCCTTAACTGATTGTAAAGCAGAGCAAGTGGTTATCATTTTTTGGAGACAATTCGTTGTGACTCCGATATCATCATTTTATTTTCTTATCTCTGGTGTCACTTCCATCAAGTGGTTGCTATCTTTCCAAAGAAATAGTGGCACCAAAGGGAAGAAAAAAAAATGGAAAAAGTCTAAATCACACCCCCACCTATGTGGGTTGGACTACATAACATCCCAACCTATGAAACGGTCTATATCACCCCGTGAACTTTTCAAAAACAATCAAATTACCCCCTCAAGCAGTTTTGAAAAATCATAATAAATCATAGAAAAATTATAAAATGGAAAATCAATTGTGTTAGACTCCAAATGAGTAGATCTACACAATGAACATATAATATGGTATACTTTAGTACATTTTTTTTCAGCTATAAAGAAAAGCATAGATGTAAAGCTACATCAAAAAAATGTATTAAAGTATACAATATTATATATTCATTGTGTAGATATACTCATTTGGAGTCCAACACAATTGGATTTTCTATTTTATGATTTTTCAGTGATTTTACTATGATTTTTCAAAACTGCTTTAGGGGTAGTTTAACCGGTTTTGAAAAGTTCAGGGGTTGATATAGACCATTTTAAAGCTTAGGGGTTATGTAGTCTAGCCCCATAGTTTGGGGGTGATATAGACTTTTTTTAAAAAGAAATCTAAAAGCCGGTATGAAAGTTAATTGTAACATTGGCAAGATAGATGGATATGACAAAAAAACTAATGAAATGAAAATTGTAGAGACTGATCTATGAGATTTAAAACTTTTTTTTTGACGACTTTTTTTATCCAACAATGGATGGAAACATTTATATTGTTTGTCTTAGCTTCCTGGCCAATTTATGACCGAGGCTCTCTCTTTCTGTTTCTTCTTCGAAGCTTGTAATAATGGGCTGTGTACATCTCTTGGATGTAGAGGCCGGATATTTGTTATCCATTATTAAAAAAATTTGACGACTTTTTTATTTGAGATCGTATTAGGAGCGCATACATAAGTATTAATTTTTCATATTCTACTCAGATGGACACACGCCCTATATTAAAGTTATAGTGCTCCGATAGATTTTAAACTGTGTACTTCAAAGTTTTTCATTTATCGTGATTTAGCAGCTGAAATGTTTAATGGAAGTTTTTACATCTATTTCTGGTTTTTTAGACAATATCTTATCCGGCACTAAGTAACTAATTGTGCTATAGCGCCCACTTCGGTGACAAATGCGGGTCGACCATATTTTTTAGAGACACAACAATTTGTCTCATGTTTCTATGCATCTGACCATTACCGTCAAACAGATTCGTCGCCAACAAGGCTATTCTGATTTCTAGCTGTGATTTGTTTAATACTGTTTTAGTGAGTTGTACCTCTCGCACTAATAGTAACAACAAACAGAGACATACAAAACTAATTATCAGAGGTAGAAATCAAACTGTGAATAGGCGGGGCTATAGTGCGCTTGCTGTTGTAAATTCTGGGACAACAAAAACCAAAAAAGCCAGGACTACCAATCCGACATCTAAAACTACCAATCCGACACCAGGCTGACTACCAATCCGACATCGAGCCCGTTGCCAAGGCAATCGTGCAGGCCATGGATCTGTTGTTGTCTCCATCAATCCACCATCTTTTCGTGCATCTGCCATTAAATGGCCTCCGTGTCCACCTCGTCATTTTGCCAGGGGCCTGAGTTTAGTATCAGCCTCGCCTCATTGCCAATATGATCCACTCAATTTGAATCCGCGGTCTTCGTCGTTCTAGATCTAAACGTCAGATTCAGGCCGCACAAGCATGAGAGAAGAACACATCAGAGGAGAAGCTTGTTACTCATGCACCGTGGCCTTGGCTCGTTGATGAAGACGAGGTTCTTGTTCTTCGATCACAAGTTCATGCAGGACGTTGTACTCATGGACTGAAATTAACCTTCTTCTGGCAACGGCAGTCTTCCTGACCCCTTCCATTCTCAGAACACAACACCATTTTCCTTACCATGTCTATGTATTTGCATCTTTAACCCCAAACAACTAGATCGAGAACTAACAGTTGGATAAAAACCATGTCACAGTACTCTCTATATACTCATGTGAATGTATAGTAGCATTACGAAAGGAAGGATGAAGACTGGAAGATGCTTTTGTAGAGAGAACGGAGAAGCAGTCAGTCTGGTGTCATATATATTTTGAGTCGCACAAAGAGAACGGTGGCCTCTCATGCATAAAAGTAGCTAGTAATAATGACTACATGCATGGATAAAAAAGGCTGAGACCATAATTTCAAAAAAATTACAGTTTTTTTCTATTGAGATGAAATATCCTCTCAAGAAACTGATGAGGGCAGGCGAAAAATAATAGTAGTGTAATTGGACAAGCTTCTACATCCCTGACCACTCCACCTTCTAGCGCGACGACAAGCAGGCTGCTGATGAAATGTTGAGATGAGTTTTGCATTAGGAGAACGGAAGACATCAGGAGACTTTGCAGGGTAGAAGAAATTTAGCCACACACAGGGAAGCGATGGGGACATGGATCATAGTCCATCAAATGCACTTATGTCCGAACTTGGAAATAATGAATTAACTCATCACCGATCGAGCAAGATGCTATCTTGGGCTAATGCTGGCGCTTGTGCTATAGTGTGCCACATCTTTTGACCAAAGGTATTCACCTGGCTTTATTGAAAGCTTAACGAACACCCAGGGCCTAGGCACTGGGGTTACCTACAAGATTCAAGCACGCATCAATGCTGCATTTCATCTAGCAAGCATCTACCATACCTCTACTTAACATAACCAAAACCTAAATGACATTCGAGTTCAAACTTAATGACTTGACAGCCTTGAAACTATAGCCCAACAACTAATCACAATGTAAACTTCGCAAGAAACAACAACCCACAAAATTACACAGTTTTTTCTTTAGACCCCTCGGCCTCTTTGGAACCACTCTCTAATGTCCAACAGCGATCTCCAAAATTGTGACCCTTTTCTATTTTTTATCCGAAAAATGATTTTATCTCCTAGGTATTTTTCTTCTCAACACAGAGCAGCACAAGTTTGTGACCCTCTTTGGAACAATGTGCCATATCTTTGCCACCGGACGCAGTTCCCCTCCTTGAAAGGATTTTGCACCGGTGCTCGATGCCTCGATCACCCTTGATCCGTGTGATTTGATGGATCAAAATGACACGGAGGAGTGAGGCATCAACCAGCCACGTCTGAGATTATTGTTTCCCGGCACATCAACACAAACTGTGTCGGTTTGTGCATGGCGGTGGCCTAACGTTCCTGATGCTTCACACTCCCAACAAGCAACTAGCAATTTCTTCTATCAATCGTGCGTGCTAGGCAAAGGTGAAGAAACAAGAATGGACACGCATGTGTATGTGTCTAGTATCTATACAGACGAAGACGAAGTAGATGCAGCATTCTTTTTTACATATTATATATATATACACAGACCCTTATATAGTACCCTGATGCTACCTAGTACTAGTCGCTATGGTATTGGTATGTTGTGCCAAGGCAGGCGAGAGCGTGAAATATTAATGTGCCATGTGATGGCTGTTGATGGTCATGTGAACTCGTAATCAAATATCTGCAGTTAAGTTATTAAAATCGACCGATCTGATCGAGTACCATTTCTATTTATTCATAGGTCAGTCGTTTGTGCTGCTGGATGGTCACGGTAGTAACAAAAGCTTGTTACTCTCTCGTATTGGATAGTCCAGTGGATTTTGAGTATTTGTATAAGTTAAACTACATAATGAAGTTTGCACTAGGTCCCTCGATCTATTCGAAAGAGATAGTGTTTATGATATTAATTGAGCAGCACAAGATCGAATAGACACCATGGAAGTTTGCAATAAGTTAAACTACATATTGAAGTTTGCACTAGGTCCCTGATGTATATCTTTATTATAGTATATTATTTACCATAAATTTTTCAATAAATTTTGTAAAACTTTGTGTGCATGCATGGTATAACTTTGAATAAACATTGGCCGTCCCCCATTTGAGGGTGTATATTCATGGTACAGGAAATTCAGAACCCTTCACACATTCCAGCGAAGCACTTTGGGACGTTCCTGTTGCTGTGCTGTTGGCACATATGGAAGAGACGGAATGCGTTCGTGTTCAGGGATGAACGGACATCGCTGACTGCTACTTTGGCTGCCTGCAAGTCTGAAGCCATGCTCTGGAAGGCAAGGCTGCCCAAGAAAGACAGAGCCGTCGGGGATGCTTGGTGTTCAGTTCTAGTTATGGCGCCGTAATTTTCCTTCTGTAAAATGGTGTAAACTGAAAATGGTTCCTACTGTACTTTGTCATCCCCCCTTTCAAAAAAAAAAAAAAAATAGTACATTCTCTTAGAGAGTCTCTGGCCCAGCTTGACTCTCAGCTAAACAGAAATGGACAGACCAACAGCCCATATTCTCGTACATGAAACAAATACACCCGGGATATAGAAGCTTTGTTTCTCTGCTAGTGTTGGGCTGTCGTTGGGCTGCAGCTCGGTGCTTGTGATAGAGAAAGAGTGCGGCATTGCCACCCGCATTGCTTCCTTGTGTAGGTTTTGCTCCAGCGCTGCATCACCTCTATGTAATTTGACGAATCAGCAGGAGGGAGATGCACTGTTGCTGCACAGACGCAATGTGGCACAAGGTGTTATTGTTGCCCGTGGCTTATACATTGCGCGATCACACAAGATATGCCTGTGTCTTCATGACAGTGGCCTCAAATTAACTATCCTAATGCCTCCCACTCCCAAGTCCCAACAAACAGCTAGCAATTCCATCTCTCGTGCAAGCACCTCTTATAGAGGCGATACTAGATGACTGCTAGTGTACGTGCAAGCACGAAGGTGAAGAAGCAGCAACAATAAGCCGATCAAGCGATCTTTTTTCCTTATATATACACACGCAGCCTTAGCAGCCTACCTAATACTAGTCGCTATGGTATATATGTAGTGTCAAATAAAGCTGGCGAGCGTGAAATATAAATGCCACCATGCGACGCTGTTGATGGTCATGTGCACTTGAAATCAAATCTCTGCAGTTAAATTATTAGTATTGATCGCTCCTATCGAGTATAATTGCTATTTATTGATTGGTCGATCAGTTGCATCTGTGCTGCTCTATTTTTCATTCAGGATTTTTTTTATGAAACAGGAGGGGTCAAGACCCAATTGGAAATTATTAATAAAACAGAAAGAGAGAGAGAAAGGAAATACAAACAAAAGAGAACAAGTTACAGAGCTGAGACCTCAGAGGGATTCGTAAGTTTAACTATTATTGAAGATTGACCAAGGTTTTATATAAGAAAGCGATAATGTTTATACATCAAATGAGCATCGACCTCAAACGATGATGTATCATGTGTATCTTTATTATAGTGTACCTCTTTAACTAATACCATAAAATTTTCAACAAATTTTGGTCCAACTTTATGTGAGTAGTTTAACTTAGGACAAACTATAAATTATAAAAAATAATTAAAAACCGTGCTTGGAAATACTCCACCAGCTCAAAGGGCGTCTCTAAATAGTCTGCAAGGGCAAACTATAATCACATGGATAGTCTGCAAGGTCTCACGAATGCTCCACCAGCTCAAAGGGCGTCTCTAAATAGACTTAGAGACCTGACATTCATGCATGGACACCGCAAGTCCACTACATCCCAAGAATAATGCACCATCCTGCCTTGCACACACATGGACAATCTTATTGCGCCACCAAACAGTCCGTGTGAAACCAAACAGATGTTTCACAAGATGTTTCACACATGGACAATCGCGGCCAGAATTCTTAAAGTTGATGAAGAAATATATAGAACATAACTTCCATTTAACTGCCCAATAAGCTATGATCTCCCATTTCCTTTCCCTGTTTCGCTGAACACTTCATTCCAGAGCCAATGCTCATCCATCATGAGCTGAAAAGGCATACAAAGTTGTTTGCCACTGGCTCATCAATGCTTCTATATCACTGTTAGTTGAGCACAATACTGCTAGAGGAACAGACGGTTTTGCACCGACTTCACTTGAACAAGAGCTAGAGACACAGCACTCATACACTACATGCCGCTCCAAGGCATATGCACCGTAGAATCTACAACCGTGTGTGCATGACCAAGAACATATATGCTTGAATGATAGATTGGTATGTGCATTCATGACCTACGGTGAGACCCAAAACATTGCAATGTTGTTGATCCATATATATATTCCATAGTGACACATGCACATCTCCCTCCACACTACAGAGCAAAAATAGAGAGATATCATGCGTGTATATATAACATCCATACACAGAGGACTCATTGATCTAGCGGAGCTACTTGGTGATAGAGAGAGAGTACTGAAGCTTGCGTACACGCTGCTCCAAGTCACGTGCACGGTAATCCGAGGCATATTCGAGGTATATGTAGACGTTTTTGCACATACTGTACGCCGCTTGATCACGAACTGTAGGCGACGACAATCTGATGTGCTCCAAGACAACGTAGACTTTTCTCGTATACTCTCCTTTGTGCGCTCATGCGCTTCTTGGTGATATATATTCTATATCCCGATGCCTTCCGATCCTGTCCCAAAAGATGGCAATGTTTGTAGCTGATCTATTGTACTCTAACTTACCCACGACTACCTAGCAAAATAGGAGAGAGCAATCATGCATGTAGCCGAGCTACTTATAAGAGAAGAGACAATGCTTCTACTTATAAGAAGAGAAGAGCCCAGGCTTCTGAAGTAAAGTCACGGTAACATGCTATTAGTATGTACACCTACTAGGAGTGTTGTTTATTAGGTCAGAGGAAATTAAATATACACCTACTAGGAGTGTTGGTTCTATCTATTAGATAATCTTTTTTATGGAAATTAGAGATTAGAGGATCACTTTTGTTACATGAGCAAAAACATAAGTTTCGCAGACGGTCCAAAATTAAACGTGTCCACATATTGAATTGTTACAAACACAACGCAAATTTTACATGCACATTTTGAAGCCTTTTAAAGTGTGGTTGGTGGGTACTATTGGGTACTTTGAATATCTAAGCCTCTATGGCATACTTTTACGGCCGCTTCACGCTGTCCCCGTCCATGGAGCCGTCGCCGGCGGCTGCCGCGCCCGCCTACCACACCGACGGATGCAGCTCTGCCGCGCCGCCGCCCCCTCCTCCGCCCGTGCCCAGGTCCTCCGCCGTTAGCGGCCGTCGGGCCTGGGGCGTCGCTTGCGCGCCACCGCCCGGACTGCGCCCGGCTCGGCCCCTCTGTCCCGGCCATGGGCGCGTCGGGGCAGGCAGCCTGCTCGCCGCCCGGCCACCTCCCTCGCCCGCCCGCGGCGCCCGCCGTCGGGCCGCCGTGCCCCCCTCCTCCCGCTGCCGCCGGCCACGCCTGCCGCCGCTCGAGCCGCGGATGCCGCAGGGGCGGGGAGATGATCCTATTCGAGGATGTCCCGAGGAGGACGGTGCCTCGACACTCGCTCGCCCGGTGCCATTTCAAGACATCGGATGCCTCCCAGTCCCGACCCGTGCCTTGTCCGCCCGCCCGCCACCGTCGTTAGCCTGTCTCCCCATGCCGCGCCCTTTGTCCCGGAGGGGCGCGGTGGGACGTTGACACCGCCGGTGGGCGGATGACGATGGCGACACGTCCGGTGATGAGCTACCCTTGTCCTACTTGGATGTCGCCCGCCGCTGCGTGCGAAGGTTGCCGTTGTGCTCCAGCGCGACACAACCTCCGGCCGCCTCGCGGCGCTCCCGACAAGAGCGGCTGTTGGCGGCGCGGCCTCAGCGATGACCGGGGGAAGCATAGCCGCCACGCCCGCAGCTGGTGTGCGGTATTCCAGTTCGACCCGAGGAGGGTCGTGTCCCCGCCTGGGCAGCGCCTTGACGCCGTGGAAGGGTGTCTCGCCCCCAATGCCGAGGGGTGGCGGGACATCCTCCCCGCCAAGAGACGCTACCCGTGACTTCCAGGCCGGGCCTCGCCCGTGTCGGCCCGCCGCCTCGGCGGGAGATTCCGGAAGCTCGACAAGCACAATTGCTGTCCCACTTCCACCGCGTCGCAACTTGCCGGCTGCCACAGCGTTGCCTGCGCTGTCACGGCCTCCGCCACCGCGCCAAGGACTGCAGGTTGTCGAGGGCCGTGACGAAGTCCTCGTCGGGTGGCGCTGACCGGTCACGGTTAAAGGCAGAGGGGCCTGACCCGGCACGCCATGCTGTTGGTGCCTCTTCGTCAGCCTCCCAGCCTTCAGTTGGGGCCTCGCCGGGTGCCGCGACGGGTACTGGCAGGCCTCAGCGACGTCGACTTCGCAGGCGGCGGCGGCGGCATCGTAACGCGCCGTCGCAAGACTGTCCTTTGGAGGCGCCGAGGGACCACGTCGACGTTGTCGCGACCTTTCCTGGTGAGGTTGCTTGCTCCCTGGTGCAGGACCCTCTGGCGGTCGAGTTGCGAATGCACGAGGGGCCTCCTGTGTGGGTTGACCCCATTCTGGAGGAGCTTCCTGCGTTGGTCGTTGTGAGACCCGCTTCGGGACCTCCTCCAACCGGCCTTGCTACCGAGGTCTCCTTCGAGGTGGACGTTGGGCATGACGGACCGGCCGCGGTGGAGGACCCTTTGGTGGTTCAGGAGGCGGTCACTCGGCCTTCTGACGTGCCTGTGGTTGCGCCAGAGGTCGCAGTGACGTCTGCTGCTGGTGCGGTTGTTTCCGCCGTTGCGGTCCAGGAGGTGGTTGCACCTGTGACTTCTCCAACTGTCGGCATTTTAGATGCCGAGACGCCTACCGGTGTTGTGTGCTCCGCTGCTTCGGTACAGGAGGACTTAGAGGCGGCGGTCTGTCTGCCTTTGGAGACACCTCTCCTTGAGAGGCCGGAGTTGCGCCGCTCCAAGATGCCGGTGACCGCTGGCCCACTGCGGCGTAGCGAGCGCATTGCTGCCACGCCACGGGCGGCGAACACCACCAGGCAGGCCCAGGTTGTGCTATTGAGGAAGATGGGCATCGAAGTCGAGGATGAGTTGGTGGCCGAAAGTGAGCTCAAGGCCTTCTTCCGGGACACGTCGACTTGGTCCGAACAAAAGAAGGAGCGTTTCCAGATTCTTTTGAAGGGACATTTCGACGTAACAACCTTGGATCTAAACTTGGCAGGGCTGGAGGACGAGGTTTAGGTCCCGGAGTATCGGTCTTTTAGTTGTAATTGTTTATCTGTAATCACAATCGCGTGCGAGTGGTTGTCGGGTGGGCGTCGGTAACCGCGGGTTGCCGTCCCCCTCGTTTGCTGTATTGCAAAAACTTCTTTCTGCTTAATGAAAAATGCGCTTCGGCGTGATCTCGAAAAAAAAGATAAAGTGTAAAATATTCACTAACTAATTTTATTTACTTTGGGTTAATAGGGTAATTGTGCTAAATAGTGTACACCTCTGCAAGTATAATAAAACACATTTATGGTTTGCACTTGCACCTCTGCAACTCCTTCTACGGCATCAAGCAGGTTAGGTGACCCTCACGTGGTTCCCGCAGTTCGCCCCCCCCTAACCCGCCGGCTCCATCTCCTCACTGGTGAGCGCCGTAGCAACACCAGCAGCCCCGGCTGCCCGAGGACGACGTATGCATGCCATGGCTCAATGCGCAGCCAGCGAGGTTGATTGCCTTCAGCAGCTTCACCATGGCTCGTGTGCTTGGCAGCGACCTGAGAGTGATTATCCCGATGCTTCCCACTCGCAGTAAAATTCCATTGCTCGTCTTCTCACGTTCCTGATGCAAACTCGAAGTTAAAGAAGAGACAACAAGGGATCACGCACGCATGTTTGTATGAGTGTATCTCTATATAGAGACGAAGACGAAGCAACCAGATCATATGTGTTCTGTCCTATATATACAGTCCTACCCTGGTATACCGGTAGGCCGCGTAGCTACTAGTAGAGTCCCTTCGGTACTAGCTATTGAAAATGTGTCTGGAAAGAAATATCGGTTTAGAATTGAGAGGTACCACTTCGAATAGAAGAAACTTAAGTTGTGGGACAGTACCTAAAATTTATGGGTCCGAAACTGATAAAAATAAAAATCGATGAACATATTTGTATTTTCACGTGAAGATATCTCATCTGGGAAGCCCTCATCAACAATGGGAAGCCCTCTACTGTCACTCTCTGCTCAATCGGCTACTGGTGAGCAACGCTGCATATATATGCTGCAATTGAGAAAAGTACATGGGAAGAATTAGCATGAGGATCTCTGAATTGTGGATTCTCTCAAAAATGTTGAAATAGTTGGGTTAGTTATGTCTAGTGCATATATGTGATCCCTTCTTGTTCATGGTCATGTAAGTCCAAATTCAATCATGTATCATTACGTTTGTCATGTTTGATTTCCTGTGGTATAGGATTAGGGGCTGATGCAGTGATGCCAGCGGACATAACTTGGATTGATTGTATACAAGAAACAACATATGGACCTGCTGTTTATATTAGCTCAGTAGTGTAGATCTAACACCTAATAGGTCGTTGGATCTTTATTTACTATTGAAACGGTTTAAAATATTTTTCATTTAGTCTAAAGTATAAAATGATGATGATGATTCATCTATTATAAAATCTCATATCGAGAAACTGCACCTTCTGCTTCTTTCCATTCTGAGATTATAATCCTCACTACAGAATCGGCTGCTTTGCCGAAAGTGCAATCGCACTAGGCAAAGGCACCTTTAAGGCAAAGGCACCTTTGCACTCGGCAACCCCCACTCGGCAAAGAATTACTTCGGCAAACGATTCTTTGCCGAGGTGCCAAATGTCGGGCACTTTCGGCAAACGTTTACGCCGAGTGCCATGTCGATCTTTCGGCAAAGGAAACGTCGACCGTTAATCGAACGGCCCTTTGCCGAAAGTCTTTGAGTCCGCACTCGGCAAAGATTTGAATTTTTTAAAAAAAACTTTACCGAGTGCCATGTCGTCGATTCTCGGCAAATTATTTATTTTACAAAAATAAACTTTGCCGAAAGTGCCGAGATATAAAAGCACTTCGGCAAAGTAATGGTTACTTTGCCGAAGTGCCACCTCTCACTTCTCGGCAAATCTGCCATTTTAGCTGTCAGCGTGCCCAGCTACTCGGCAAATCTGGGAGTTTTTTTTTTTTTTTTTTGCTGTTTCTGTTGATTCTTGCTTCTTGCAAATAATACATATATATATATACCATAACCATCCATATATACACATAAACCATATATATCACCAATTCACATATATAATGCACATATATCACAAATTCACATATATAATCCACATATATCACAAATTCACACATATAGTGCACATATCCAACACGTCCCAACATCGAAACGAAAAAGAACATGTCCAACATCCAAACGAGATCCATCACGATTGCAACATGTCCAACATCCAAAAGAAATCCATCGAACATAATCACTAGCAACTCACCGCCCGACCCGTGGCCTCCCCGGTGCGAAGAGTGTGAGGCGCCCTCACCTTGCCCCGGATACCACCCATGCTGCGGCGCCGATGCGTCACGCCCACCCGTGGTGTGTAGGAGGGACGTCGCGGAAGCCCATAGTGTGGGCTGCTGCGTGCGTGCCCGAGGAGGAACGCCACCCCGTCACGTGTAATCGTGGAGTCGGGCCAACCGGATGGGGTGGAGAAGGGCCACCGAGGAGTCGGGTTCGAACCCCCGTGATAGTGGCTGCATAGAGGAGAGGCGATCTCATTAGTACTGCCGGGATGGCCGCACAAGCCAAAGAAATAAACAACAACATATACTCACCGGAGTCCCTACTGTGAGGAGGAACGGGAAACAGGGGTGGAGCGAACAAAATGAGGTAGGCAACGGAGGCAGGGTCACACCCGGATTTGGAGGCCCCGGAAGAAGGCCGCCACGTCCCCCGCATCCGACGCACCGAGTATTGCCGGTATGCCTCCAACTCCCGCCGATGGGCCTCTACCCGGGCCGCCCGCCCGGCCTCAAAGTCTGCCGCTTGGGCCGCCCCTCGCTGGCCTCCAACTCGCCATCCGGGGCCTGCAATATTACACCCGTAACGTTGAAACAATGCATAGGCAGCGGACATGTGTAAAACCGGTGAACGACGAATGAAACTGTAATTACCAAAACGCCCGCATCATCCGCGTGGAGCTCTGCGAGAGGTGCTATGGGGATGTCGGAGGAGGTCGTGCTCCTTGAGCGAATCTCGCTCGACCTACGAACAGGGCGGGTCGATCGCTGCCGCGGCCATCCAGTGCCGGCCGTGCCGCTTCCCTCCTCCCAACCTCATCACGAGGTCTCAGGTCTAGGGGCGCGGTGGCCGGATCGAAGTCATCCCCATAGCGCCGCTTTGCCGCCTCGGTGTACCGGGTAAGCTTGGGGTAGACGCTGGCGTTGAGGTGCGCCTCGGGCCCCTTCGTCGGGTCGTAGACGTTGTCCTTGTCGGTCGATTTGCCGCTGTGACTCAAGGCGAACCCCACGTACTTCGCCGATGTGCCGGCCTTCATGCGAAGTGGGATCTGCGAGGAGAACACGAGATGGTTAGAAGTGGAGATTTGAGTGCTTGAATAAAAAAATCAACGTAATCGTACCCCATCTATCCATATACACCGGGAGGGGCACACTCCCTTGGTGGTGTGGCTTCCGTTCCATCTCCAAGCGACATCTCCGACGAAGTCTCGTACGTCTCCTCCAAGAGCCACTTGTCCACAATGGCCTCCCAGCAGTCCTTGTACTTGCTGCACCACCCCTGACACATCCGCATGACATAGCGGAGGATGAATGGAAGCCCGCTTATTTTTCATTGAAGGAATCGGAATAAATGTGTTCTACGAACCTCGGATGTACTGTCCCCGGTGAGGTCGGTCTCCCTCTCGAGCATCATCTCCCTTGCTTCATGCTTCCTCACCACCTTGCCAAGCACGTCGGCGTTGAAGGAGATGATGCACTGGACACGTGCCTCATGGTATAGGCCCTTGAGTCGGTCTCGGCAGACCTTGTCCTGCACTTTAGCGGCCAGCGCCTCTTGCCCCGCCTCGCACGTGAAGTAATCCCGCATACGCACAACATGTATCATTGTATTATTTTAAAAACATAGTATTTAAAAACGTGAAGTAATCCTGCATACGGACTCACCCCGAACTCCGTCTTGATCTTCGCCGCAAAGGCGCCCTCCTCCACGCGCACGGCGTGCTCCCACGTATAGGGCGGCTCCCTCACCGCCCGACGTTCACCATGCCGGGGTAGTTCGATTTAATCGGGAGGCTCGGATGCCATTGATATGGCGCGAACTTCCCCCTCCGCTTACAATCTTCCGATTCTTTGCCGCGAGCCATTAAGACGCAATTGTTAGTCCGAAGTTCGATTTTCAACATGTCATATGAACAAGTAGTGAAAATATCAATGGCTACTTACTTGTCACCGTGGGGTCGAATCATCGGGCGGCGGGCAAAAGGGATCGTCCCCATCCGGGAGGGTCGAGGCCCCGCTTGGTAGACCCCCCGCTCAAACTCGAGGAAGACGCCCGAGGGGTCTCTCTTCGCACCGCTGTCCGAAGTCCGAAGAGGTGTGGGTCGGCCCCCGACGACGGCCCGGGCCGCCCGACGAAGAAACAAACTCAAGCCTCCTCGCCGACGGGTGACGCCGGGCGCGCCGACGACGTCTCCACCGCCGTGTGCTGCTCGTCGGCCTCCTCCTCGCCGGCCTCCTCCTCGTCGTCGGGCGTGGGGAGGGGTGGGGAGGGCCTCGCGTGAGGGACTGGACCCCCGTCAACGTTGCCGCCTTCCGCCCGGCATTTTGTCGAGTCCCCGCAAAGACAAAGAGTAAACCAATTAGTATTGCAAAATGAACGAAACATAATTGAAAGGTAACAATAATAACAAAATAGTATTCCTCTCTAATACGATCGACTTCACCGTGGAAGATCCAAATGGCTATAGTTTGGGACAAATCCGTGCTTGTAAATATCTCTGCCCATATCACCCTTTCGTTTCTTTTTATTGTTCTTACATTTGCTGCAGGGACACGGCATCCGAATAGACCCTTTAGCAGTGGGCCAAATGCATGCTCCAGAAAGCATCGGTCCCCTAATCTATTCAAGGCTCTTACTTGCGAAGCCCGTGTACATCCACTCACGGTTATCCATCCTCTGTCATACCCCCATGTCGTGAGCCATATAACCAAAGAATTGCATCTACACGGCGTTCCTACCATCTAATAGGTGAAGGATAGGTCCTAATCCCACCCGAGGATGCGTAGACAAGGTTAGCTTCCATGCTCCGCTCCTATCCGACACGACCGAATTTCGGCAAGACCTCCCGCCCGTTCTCCCCGATACACGCCCCGCGCTGGGAGAGTGTGTATCCGAGAACAACGGGAGGTGCTGCCGAAAAATTCGCCCGACGGAGTTGAGCATGGATGCTAACCCATCTACGCATCCACGGGCTGTCCAAAAACGTGGACAATCCGAAATGTATACGGTCGCAGATATGCACGGTATACGCATACCAACGCAGTATCTCTTTCTCGACGGGAGACGCCCTAACCGGGTCACGCTATGTAAGACAACTATAAGGACGACAGGAGGTGATTAATACCTACGGTGACGCCGGTGGAGACGCTGCGCAAAAGACACGCTAGCGCCCACGAGGACGATCGGGTCGCCGAGTCCCTCCCACGCATCCTCCTACAAAACAAGGGCAAAAATTAGTTAGTGTCGACTCAAAATTTTTCGCAAAGACCTCCCCTCGCACGGGAGGTTCCCAAAACCTGCAAAAAACATGGCACGAAGGCCAACAACCACATACATATACCGAATATGGGCACGAAGGCCCCCAACCACCAATATATCAACAAGAGCCATTTACTTTACTTCTCGAAACCATGCAGATGAAAGTATTCAAGTATTACAAGAACAATTACTAGTAACCCTACAACCACTACTAACACTACTAATACTAAGAGCTACTTAGCTATTTACTAACTACTACTACTAACCCTACAACTAACACTACTACTTAACCACTACTACTAGTACTAACCACTACTTATCCCTATCAACAAGAGCCATTTTTATTGTGGTATGCTTTGCTTACTAGTACTAACCACTACTAACAACTACTACTAACCACTACTACTAACCACTACTAGAAGGATAGGGCTTACCTTGGCAGCGGGAACGGCAAGAGCAATGGTCGGCGGCGACGACGGGATCGTGGATCACCAACACCTTGGCCGAAGAACGGCGGCGGTCGGATTGGCACTTTCTTCTTCTTCCTCCTCCCCTTCCTCTTCTTCCTCCTCTCCTTCCTCTTCTTCCCTTCCTCCCTCTTCCTCCTCCCCTTCCTCTTCTTCCTTCTCTCCTTCCTCCTCTTCCTCTTCTTCCCTTCCTCCCTTCCTCCTCACCTTCCCCTTCCTCCTCTTCCTCCTCACCTTCCCCTTCTCCCTCTCCCCACCGAACAATGGCGGGCGGGCGGCGGCCCTAGTAGGGCGGGGGCGCGGGCCCGGGCGCCCGCGCTGCGGGCCGGAGGCAGGCCGGGCCTGGCGGGCGGGCGGCGCCGGCGGGCCCGAGGGGTCCGCCGGGGCTTGCGGCCGGATCCGGGCGGG
The DNA here is from genome assembly GCA_015847255.1 of Hyparrhenia diplandra. NCBI lineage: Eukaryota > Viridiplantae > Streptophyta > Magnoliopsida > Poales > Poaceae > Hyparrhenia > Hyparrhenia diplandra. The sequence goes on along the minus strand of JADLZK010005170.1, from coordinate 97,999 downwards.
GCTTGGCGGCGGGCAGGGGGGGGGGCCGGCGGCGGCGGGGTGGTCCGCGGTGGATGGGCGGCCGGAAATCCGCGCGAGGCGAGGCGGCGGCGAGGTCCGGCGAGGCGGCGTGGGTGCGGGCGCGGGCGAGGCGCGGGGATGGGCGCGGTGGAAATGAGCTGAAATTTTTGTGTGCTCCGGATATTTATTCATGTTCAAAATTTGCCGAAGTGCCGTAAAACGCAGGCACTCCAAATTTGAAAGGTGTATTTTTTATTTTATGTTAAAAGGCTCAATCCTTTCGCCGAGTGCCACCGCGTATATGCACTTTCGGCAAAGAAGGTATTTTGCCGGGAGTGCCCTACGGCACTCTCGGCAAATTATGAATTTTTTTTTTTTAGTCCCATATTTTTTGTGTGGCCTTGGTACGGTAATTACATCTCATGTTCAAAATTTGGGACAATTTCAAGTTGTTTTTTCGCTATATTTCATGAATTATTTCTATTTTCTTTGCATTTTTTTTTGGTACCTGCACTCCAAATTTGAGTGCTAGGAAAATAGAAATACATGAAATAATGGAATGTGGTCATTCAAAAAAAATTATTCATGATGTTTGGCGTATGTTTAGGCTCAATCCACGACTCGGCGGAATTAGTTTGCCGAATTACGAACATTTTTTTTGTCCGGAACATGATTCTTTGCCGAGTTACATGCAAGAAAAGTGTTTTTAAATTCTATAAAATCAAGCGAAGTTTAAAAATCCTTTGAAAACTTGTCGAGGGTGTCTTGACATCTCATGAGGAGGCTGTGGTAAAAATTTGAAAAGGTTTGGAGCAAGCTTGTAACGATGGATGCCTAAAAACTCAAACATCTCCACATGAGTTTAAATGTGATAAGTGTGGAGATGTCCGAGTTTTAGGCATCCGACGTCACAACTTGCTCCAAACTTTTTTTTGCAAATTTTACCACAGCCCTTTACACTCATGAGATGGCAAGACACCTTACGCCAAGTTTCTCAGTGATTTTTAAACTTCATTTGATTTTATAGAATTTAAAAACACTTTTCCCGCATGTAACTCGTCATGTTCCGACACCCCAAAAATGTTCGTAATTTCTAATGTGCAATGCATGAAGATGAGTTCCCAAGGGATTGAGCCTAAACATACGCCAAGTGTTCTTTTCTCTAAACATCATGAATAATATTTTTGAATGACCAAATTCCATTATTTCATGTACCTGCAGTTCAAATTTGGAGTGCTTTTTTTAAAATGCAAGAAAATAGAAATAATTCATGAAATATAGCAAAACAACTTGAAATTGTCCCAAATTTTGAACATGAGATGTAATTACATCGTACCAAGGCCACACAAAAAAATATGGGACAAAAAAAATTAATGGTTTGCCGAAAGTGTCATCCTCCTTCAATCGGCACTATTTCATCAAAGAGGTTCAATTTGCCAATGGATTTTGAGTCTTTTCCAAAAACATACGACACTCGTGGGCTTTTCCATATGGTACCTAGTTTGCCGAAAGTTATTGTGCCTTATCACACCACACTCGGCAAAGGTAACGGACATGCTACTATTGACCGCATTTAGGCCCCCAACAATATTCCACATTTTGCCGAAATAGTGTATTATTTTGCCGATCCTTGGTAAGAATACGCGACTCGGCAAAGATATTTTAGATTTAGCTTTCGATTCTCTTGTGAGACATTGCCGTATGCGAGACATTGTCCCATGGACCGGTTTCTCCATTCAATATTCTCTCTTTGAGAGATAACCCGCATTCAACAAGTCACCAAAGAAGTAATTTGTTTCGGATCCGAATCATTTGATTCTGCACGGAGTCCTCCGCACCCGAAAGAAGGTGTTTTTACCACTTTTCCTCGGATAAATGTTTTTGCACTCGCAAAGAAGCGAATTCCCCCGACCCCGTGAATCGGTAGCTAGCCAAAACTCAAATTGTCACCATATTTCAAATAATAAGCTCCTCTAACGATGGAAAGCTCGGTAACCAGGAAATAATCTTCTCCATGGGGCTGACTCTTACAATTCCTGCAGTCTGCACAAAATGAGCCTGCAAGTTCTGTCTGCAGTCTCCGCACCACCTGAGCCTCAAACAGCACACAAGGCAACAACGACTAATGGACATTTGGCTAGAACAGTGCGAATCCGGGGTTCCTTTTTTGCAAATAATATAATTCAGGTTATTAGCTTTACACTCATTGTACGCAATATTGGCCACATGTCACATTACAGTTACAACGAAAACAACGAGGGTTGGATCTCAGTTCCGAGTTTCTTGGCGTTCGAAGGTTATCGGCTCCTCGAGCTTCTGTCTTTCCTCGTTGACGACCTTTAGCGCGCGGTTGGGTGCCTCGCTGGGGAGAGCAGGACTCCGGACAGCCTTGTCAAACTACACAAGGCTCGCCACCAATACTCTAGATCAGTCCGTTCGCGTGTGGCAGCAGCCTGAAATGAATTATCCTGACACCCCACACTCCCAGTACACTGTGGATGCATTGCGTGTGGTATATATAAACTGTACTAATGTGCAATGCATGAAGATGGAGAAGTACGTAATTAACAAGAAAGGATCACTCGTGCATGTGTGTACCTATGCAGACGAAGACGAAGCATGCAGATCAAGTGTTCTTTTCTCTATATATACCGCTAAAAACCTGATGCTAGACTAGTTCTTATAAGCCCTGGTCAATTATAGTGATATAAATTAAAACAGGTGGAGCCTAAAATAAATGACTTCTTATTTATGATCACGTCCAGATCATCGCATATATTTTTTTCGATCAAGGGGGCTTCCCCCATTTCCATTAAAAGATAGCGGAAATACAGCATTCAAGAGGTTTTCAGACAGCATTTAGACAAGTTCAGGAACTAGAAAAACCACAACATAAACGGGGGACCACATCAACCCCAGCGAACTCATAACTACGACGACAAAATAAAAGACAGAGCGCATGACACGAGCTTGCAGCATAAGCACGAGCTTGGTCTTCAGTCTTGATCATTCCCGGCAGCATCTTCGACATCACCTGACATCAGCCTCGCACGTCCACCTTGGTCTTGATGCAGTAGGTTAACGGCAAACTGAAGAGTGGCTTCAACAGCTTGGACCCAGCTCTCCTTGTCATCCTCCTTCAATAAGCCTGCCCAATATTTCATCAAAGCACATGCATGGCTCAATATTTCCAATGGATTTTTGAGCACTTTTCCATCAAAACATACAACATTCTGTCTTTTCCATATGGCCCAACAGATTGCAGAAAGGCCAATTGCATGAAACTGGTTATTGTGTGGAATCCACTTATCACACCATAACCATGCTTGTTCTAAAGAAGAAGGTATTTCATTTGCACCAATGCCGGTGGCTACTATTGACCAAATACATTTAGCAATAGAACAGGTAAACAATAAATGGTCCACATTCTCAGGCTGATCACAAAAATAGCATGTAGGATCTCCCATCCAATTCCTCCTAATCATGTTATCCTTGGTAAGAATAGCTCGATTCGTGACTAGCCACATAAAGAATTTTATTTTAGCTGGAATTTTAGCTTTCCAGATTCTCTTGTGATAAGGGCCACTATCATTGGTGGTTAAAGCATTGTATGCTGATTTCACACTAAACCTGCCACTTTTCTCAAGTCTCCAGCAGCAGATATCTTGTCCCATGGACAGATTCTGATTCAATATTCTCTCTTTGAGAGATAACCATTCATTCAACAAGTCACCACCCAACCACCTACTGAAAGTAATTTGTTCAGATCCACCGATCATTTGATTCACACTGATGCTCTTGTTATTGCAGAGTTTGAACAGAATAGGATGAGCCATGCTCAAGGGTTTATCCTCCAGCCACCAGCCATAGCAAGGTGTTTTTACCATTTCCAATGATCTTTTTCCTTCTCTGTAGATATAGGTCTTTAACTTTTAGCAAATCAGACCAAATAGGAGAATCATTTTGTTTATGCTTGACTGTTGTAATGGAATCCTTTTTTAGGTATTTGAACTTGACAATATCTTGCCAAAGTCCATTTTCATTCTCCGGCTTCCCACCACCATTTACATAATAGGCTTAGATTCATTTTCCTTATATCTTTAATGCCTAGCCCACCTTTCTTCTTGCTTTTACAAATCTTTATCCACTTTATCAAGTGATATTTTCTTTTTGTATGGCCACCTTGCCAGAAAAAAACTCTTCTATTCTTATCCATCTCCTTCACCACAGTTTTAGGAAACAGATATATAGACATAGCATAAATTGGGGCATTGTTTAGACTAGAGATTATCAACTCTGATCTCCCAGCCATAGTGAGAGTAGAGCCTCTCCAAACTTCAAGTCTTTTAGCACTTTTGTCTAATAAAGGAGCCTAGTCAATGACATGTAATCTGCTAGGGCTAACAGACACCCCCAGATACTTAATTGGAAAATATCCAATCTGACAGTTAAAGATCTCTGCATAACTTGGGCCCACATTATCAAAGTCATTGACTATGATTACCTCACTCTTGTTAAAGTTAATTTTTAACCCAGCCATCATTTCATAAAAATAGAGCAGTAATTTCATATTTCTTGCCTTTTCCAGGTCATTTTTGAGACAAACAATTGTGTCATCTGCATATTGCAGAATAGCCACCCCATTTGGAATAATATGATCAATAAGCCCAACCACAATTTTATTTTTCTGGGCATGTAACAACATCCTGGTTAAACAGTCTGCCACAAAGTTAAACAAGATTGGGGATAAGGGATCACCCTGTCTAACCCCTTTGAAGCTCTTAATGTATGGTCCAATTGAATCATTGAGCTTGACACTGACAGTGCCACCAGCTACAACTTGAGTTATCCATTTACACCATTTTTCACACGAAACCTCTCGGCTCGAGACATTTAAACAACGAGAGACCAATTGACCTTGTCATAGGCCTTCTCAAAATCAAGTTTCAAAATTATTCCACATTCTTTCTTTCTTTTTTTTTATTTCATGTAGGATCTCATGCGGAGACATTACTCCATTCAAAATATTCCTTCCTTTCATGAAGGCAGATTGGGCTTGATGGATTAATTTTTCAAAGAATCGATTCCATTCTCGAGAGTCGAAGACTTTTGTAACCAATTTATATAAGCAGTTTAACAAGCAAATGGGCTGTATTGTTTGTATTCTAGCAAAGATCGAGACTTTAGGTAATAGAGTTATTATCCCATAGTTGATCCTACTTATATCCACCTTGGAAGCATGGAAATCGAGAGAATAATAGCATAATATCATTCTTTACAATATTCCAGCAAGATTGATAAAATTCAATAGGAATGCTGTCAAGGCCAGCGACCTTGTTCTTCTCCATTTCAGATAAAGCATACCATATTTTTGCTTCAGAAAATGGTTTGCATAATTCTTCATTATCATTTGCATCTAGACAATTTGCATCCTCCCATATATCATTGTTCATATTTATGTCAAAGATAGGGGCAGGTCCAAAAAGCTCAATGTAATATTCAGTAGCATGTGCCGGGGAGGTTTTCATCACCTTCAATTAAATTACCATCCTTCTCAAAACTAAGGATGGTATTTTTGCTCTTCCTCCCATTTGCCACTCTATGAAAGTATTTTGTATTCATATCCCCATTCTTAAGCCAATTAATATGAGATCTCTGATACCAATATAACTCTTCATCTTCAAGCATTTTAAGATTTTCTTTTATGGCTTCCACCTTCCTGATCCATTGACTAGGAGACAGACTATCACACTCTTCCTTGTTTTCAAGGTCCTCTATTTCTTCTACTAGTTCTTTCCTTTTTTTTCCTCATGGCGAGTGTTCATTAACCCCCATCCTTTGAGATACTTTGCTTGCATAGTTTCAACTTTTGTTGTATCTTGTCCAAAATTGATTTTGCATTGCAAGGTTTTTCCCAAATTCTTTCAACATGAGTGTAAAATTCAGGATTTTTTAACCAACTCAGTTCAAATTTGAACCGGATGGAGTTTAATTTTTTTGTTGCCCCACATCGAAAAGAAGAAGTAGAGGGTTATGATCGAAAATTTCCTTGGAAGCTTCTTGATCATTGAAAGGGGAACAAATCCTCCCAATCATGAGTCATAAGTATTCTATCAAGTTTTACCAGTGTTGGATTTTCTTGGTTGTTTGACCAGTGAACTTTCCACTGTCATAACCAGCTCCCCCGAGCTCAAATGTGTTAATCAAGCAATTGAACACATCAGTGTGTTGATGTACACCTCCACATTTGTTTTTCTCATTTGCATATCTAATTATATTAAAGTCCCCACCAATTAACATGGGACCCTGATTAGCAGAGCAAAAAGAGGCTAGCTCAGCAATAAAATCATCTTTTAGCTCATCATGAGCAGGACCATATACCACAAGTAATTTCCAATTTACTTTATTACTCTTATCCCACAGCTTTATTTGAATCATGTATTCACCTTGTTTATAATCATCAACTACATAAAGCTCTCTTTTAATTCCCACTAATATACCCCCAGACCTTCCCTTGGAAGGATTCCACAACCATAGATACTCTTGATTGTAGTCAAAGTTTCTAAAGATTTGATCATCATAGTCTTGCACCATAGTTTCCTGAATACCCAAAAAATGTAACTCATACTGAATCATGAGATCTTTTAAGAAAGTAGAGACCCCAGATTTTCTTAGGCCTCTACAATTCCATATAAGACCTTGCATTATGATATTTTGCTTCTCAATTTCTTGGTATTACCAGGGTTAGGCTTCCTACCCTTTCTCTTTTTCTTTGGTCGATTTTCCCCGAGCCAGCTTTTGCCGATTGATTGAACCACCAGGAGAGAATTTAACAGTTTTTTCCTCTCCCTTTTCTTCTTCTTTGATAGGACTAGGATAAAATCCTCGCAATCAGACATTTCCTCTTTGCCTATCTCAATACTTGGAGATTTATTCTCCTCTATTATAACTCCTTCAGTTTGATTAGATATGTTTTTAGCATTTTGCTTAGCAAAAATGTCATGTCTAGCACATTCAAGTTCTTTTAACAGATTAAAAGTTTGCATCTTATCATTTTCAATTTCAATACCCATACAGGAAGCTAAATCATCAATATCATCAACGGTAATCACGAAAAAACATATTATGGGAGGGATTATTACCTTCCAAGTTTCTCTTCTTGGAGATCTTGTCATTCTTCTCCATGGTAGTGAAGGCAAAGATCCTTCATCGACCTCTCACTCCTTCTAATGAACTGGGTTCCATTCCCTTTTTCTTCAATTGTCTTCTTATCATTTATCATTGGTATGATTTCATTTGTCCTCAAGCCTTTATCCTCAATGACAACAGCTTCTGTTTCATTGTCTTGTCCTTCCTCATCATTAGTCACAGAGTTATTGACCTGATAGCTTTCAATATGATTAGTCTCCCCAACTTCTTCCACTGGCTGACTTTCCTGGGTATTAACTATATTGTCCTCAGCAGTATACACCTCAGGAGAATCAGGAAAGCAAGTAACATCTAAATCTTTGTTTATCATGATCTGGGAGTCCACTTCTTTAGTTGTTGCATCAAGCAACACTTGCTCTTGCATATACAAATTGGCTTGAGGGATTTCTTGCATACTCCAGCTTTTGGAATGCTTAAAATTGGGCTCATGTTTCTGCCCTTTCATGTTCAACTGCCCCAGGTTAGCTCCTAAGGAGTCAGTATCAGAATCTGATGTGATATCAGTCTGAACTGTTGCTCTTCCTTGTTCAACTCCAACTTTACCAGAATAAGCATTCTGTGCATCTTTCATCAGTTTGCTTTCAACTTGACCCATTCCCCTTTGTTGAAATTTGGGAGCTCATAACATGTTTGCCCAGGGCCCTTTCACTGGTCCCTGCATCACTTGCTCTGTCTTTACTTGAATCATCCATATCCCCTTTGGATTTCTTGGAGGGAGGTTGGTCATCACTGATGAAGATACCAGTTTGAAGCTGTTTTGTATTGTCCACTTCCATATATTCTCTTTCAAAGCCAAATTCATAGTCATCAAATCCAAGAAATGCTTGAGCAGTTTTGGGTACCCTTGTCACATCCCTACAGGCAATCAACATTCTCACATAGTCTACTCTGAACCTTGATTTTTCATCAATTTCCACCACTTTTCCAACTAGAGCTCCTACCTTGGCCAGGGTAAGAAGTGACCTCTGGTCATCAGGTATGTTGGAGACCCTGAACCAACTCTGCTGTAGCCTACCCTTGCTACCAGCTGATGAATTCCATTGATCAATCTGAATATGGGCCTCACCACCCCTGATTGACATAGTCTTCACCTGACTCCACTGATGCACCATCTTGGCATTAGGGAACCTGAGAGTATATGTTTTCTCATATTTGTATTTAGCAGACCACTTCCAATACTCTGAACCCAAAAGATTGGTGAACAGCAGATCTATATCTTTTCCAGTCACGGTTCCAGATAGAACAGTAATGATAGCTGTACTTGCCCTGTCCCTTGCCAGTTTAGAGTCTAGGATCTCATCTATATAAAAGAAACTCTGCCCCTCCACTTGAGCAGCACATAATTCAGGACCATAATTCCAGGGAAGACACGCAGTACAGTCATAGGTAGTGTGGGTGTTATCATTACAGATTTCACAGAACATTCTTCGGCATTCACTAGTCTTATGGTTAGTATAACCACATATCTCACAACCTTGACCTTGATCAGAGTCTGGGATTACCTTGAAGAACTTCTTGCTAGGCTCTGGAGGTGCTTGTGTATTGCTTGAGCCACCCCCATCAGATTTAGGCCCCCAAACGGGCTCCTTCTGATTAGATGGCTCCTTGTGGGCTTCCCACTTGGAGCACTCCTCTTCCCCATGAGATCCACCAGCAGCATCTCCCACTTCCTGAGATGGATTCTTACTTGTTGTCTTTTCCTCCGATTCTATCTTCCTTTGCCATACTCTGCCACGGTTGGCATCATTGCCCTGGCCCTGTGGACCATCTTGCGCAGGAGCGGTGCCCTGCCCTTGGGGAGCACCATATCCTCCACGGTAGCCAGTAGGACCACCGCGGCCTGGACCTTGTGGACGACCCCCATCATCCTAGAAGCCCCCACGACCACCATCACGGCCTCCTTGCTCGAAGCGCCTACCACCCCATCCACCTCTTCCTCTGCCTCCATTATTGCGCCACTCATTCTTCCTTCCCCCACCTCTATTGGGATTCATGGCTATCAGCACCACTGGTGCTGGATTTGCCTTCACAGCCCTCACAAATGATTTGGTGGGTGGATTCGCCCAGAGATGGCCAACGAACCGAGCGAGGTTGGTTTGGGATTGGGGATTAGGGTTCTGTGTTGACGGCGATTGGGATTTCTCCGATGGCCCTAGGTGTTGTGACTCGCGAGGTAGGGTTTCCACTCCACCACCTACCGAGATCAGCTTCTGATGCTCGACGCGTGCCCCCTGGTTCGGTAGTGGCCCTAGGATCCCAGGGATAATCCTTACCTTAGGTGGTGAACGGAACCATCGTGTCTGACATTCCTCCCCCACCGGCAGGGAGGTTGTCTCTGCATTCCCCTGTTTTGGAGTTTTCTGGTTCTCGCCCATGGCGGAACTCTGTTTTGCCGCTCCCCATATGAACTCGATTGGAGCATCTCTGAGTTTGACTCCTTCCTCCGAGACTTTCTTGAAGGGGAATTTGTCCGCCATGGACATCCGTCTAAGGCTAGTTGGAGAAGAATCCATGGGGAACATGTACGATCGTGCGTTCGAGTTGGTTCCGCTAGACCCGCATGCGGCGGAGTCGATGTTGCGCACAGCAGAGCGGGGCTTCCCCGATGCTGGAGATGTCTGAGAGAGGGAGGGTAGAGGAGGGAAAGGATCATGCTCACAATGCTCAACGTTGGCCGGGGTTGGAGACGATCGCCGGAGAGTCAACGGGTCGACCTCCGAATCGCCTCCGGAGTCGCCCTCGGGAGCGCTCTCGCTCTCGACGCGAACCGCCATCGAGAGACTCTCAGATCATCGCATATATATATATATATATAGTAGTATGTGTTAAGCCAATCTCAGTGTGGTGTGTTTTATTATAATTTTTTAATTTCAAGAGTATCACAACAGATCGGATTCACAGGTTAGTTGGTGCATAAAAATAGTCCATCAAAATGTATACTTCAATTTCATTTCATAATTTCATAAGCTAGCTAGTCATAACGCATTAAATAGTTACATGGTGCTGTGATGAAATGTGCCATAGTTAGTAGTTATTTCTGTTGATCGATAAGTAGTCGATTGAGTCCAACATCACGATAAAAACGAGTTGTTTTCCCTAGATGATGAGTCATTGCTGAGCAGAGATGGCCCTTCTGCTTTCTTGACGAGTTGACCCACTATTGCAGATGTGCCCTTATGTTGCTGTGCAGTGCAATTGTACCACAGAGTACTAGTGCCTGTTTGATCCCCTCAACAGCTAGTCACAACGGCGATGGTGGTTCGTGGTAGTTCACCCTTCAAGTCCCTGGCCAATCGGCAGGAGTGATACCTTACTACCTTGCCCAGTTTACATGTTCTTGAATGGCATGAGAGATCCGGGATCCCCATCTCTTCTTTGGCGTCTTTGGCATCAGTGATGTGCCTCCCTGGGCAGCAGGAGGTCGTCCGGCCATGTCGGCATATGTAGGCCTGACCACAGAGACTAGATCGGTCGCTTTCTATGGGGTGGTGGCTTGAAACTAATTATCCCGATGCCTCCCATACCCAGTAAAATGCATTTTGCTCCTCTATCATGGAGGATTGTACTGGTGTGAAGCATGAAGATGGAGAAGAAACAAGAAAGGATATCATGCTTTGCATGTGTCTACCTGACCAAGACAAAGCAAGCAGATTCTATTCTCTCTCTATATATAGGAACCGAATGCTATGAGCAGTCGCTATGGGTACTGGTCAATTATAGAGACAAAGGCAGGCGAGCACACCCAAAATAAATGGCTTCTTCTTTGTGGTCACTCCTCCTATATCACATCTCTCTGCCGTGTATATATTTATGTTATAGCCCAATCTTTTTTTTTTATTAGATAAAGGATAGAACTATCCGGCTTCATCTACCCGGCCGAGGGTAGAATCAGGCCAAAAAAACTACAACTAAAAAATTAAAATGAAGAAAACTATGAAAAAATTACATCCCCAATTAATAAGGAGTTCGAGTAGTCCTACGCGACAAACAAGCTTGCTCTGTGATGTTAACTCCAGAAAGCCACTAGAATAACCACAGTCAAGACAAAGCCGCCAAAATATGTTTGTCAGACCTTCAAAATGTTACTGAAAACGTTGGACACCGACCACCATTGAAGACTGGATGCTTTTTCCAAGGCAACAGCACAACGCACTTGGTGCAGATACAAGCCTATCTACCAAAAGCCGAGCTGTTATGCCATCGAGTGCCACCACCACGTTGAGCTGCGTGAGCAGATTCGCCTGCCGGTAGGAAATCCCGGCCTTGATGAACAACAACTTCGACGACCCGCTAACTGTGCCACCACCGCCGGCCCCGAGAAACCAGACTAGGTTTTCACCCAGCTATTGAACGCCCACGGGCAAAACAGCTTCAGCAATGCCTTGAACAAGGTGTGTCGCACAGTCAGTACCACCGCCGCTGGCCCGGCGTATGCCAAGCAGAGTTTTCACCCAAACTGTTGTTCCATGAATCGACCACCGGGTGTTGTAACTAGTCACCGGTCAGACGCCGTAGTAGAGGTGGCCAGTCCGGGGCGAAGGCGTGGACGACCACGGTGGCCCCTCCGGTCAAGGAAGGACCAGCCGCGTCCGTGGAGGGGGGGGCACGCGGGGCCCGGCCGGCCGCCGGAACGGCGCCGCCGAGATCGCCCTAGCCCTCCGCTGCCGGATCCATCCCCTAATGGTGTGGATCCATCCGCCCGCCGCCGTCTTGGCCACCGGAGAAGGGAGTGGTGGAGAGGGAGGGGAAGAAGGGGATGGCATGGAAGGAGCGACCAGCGCCGGGTTTTGGGAGCCATCGCTAACCGCCGCCGCCACGCGCCAAAGGGCGGTGGCGGCGGCCGGAGAGGAGCCGGATCGGGAGGTGTTTTGGCGGCGCCGCAGGGGGCCTCCGTAGTACTCCCTCCATAGTTGAAAAGGAAGTTTAGGACAGCGACGACACGGTCTCCAAAGCACAACTTTGACTTCTTTTTTCTATAAAAATATTTATTAAAAAAATTTTGTATGTATACTTTTATGAAATTATTTTTCAAGACAAATTTATTGATATGATTTTCACATTTCTAAACTCAATGACTTAAAAGTTATTAATGATTTATGTTCCCAATGTTTGACCCAAGCCGTTTCCAAAACATTTTTTTTCCAACTATGGAGTAGTATGTTTTTATTGATGGACTGCTCTCATGAGTGTCATATGGCTTCAAAAGTTCTGTTGATGAATAAAATATCCCTTCTCAATGTACATATATAGTTTAATATTGGCACAGTTGACACAGTTGTCGTTAATTACGCAGGTTTCCTGATTGTGACCCAAATGAAATGAATAATCGTTAGTCGAACTAACTGTAGCTACTAGCTACCAGTAGCTTTTTAAAAACAACATACTCCCCTGTCCCTAAAAGGTTATCACCGCGCGTTTCCTGAGAAACAAATGTCGGCAATTATATATTAAAATATATAAATATTATGTTAAGTAATTAGCATCATCCGAAACATCTTTAAGTCTAGTTTTTTAACAAATTTATTTAAAGATTTAAATATTGCACGTATTTTTTTATATAAATTGAGTCAAACTTATGCCACGCATCCTACGGCGACAACCTTTTAGTGACGGAGGGAGTATGTATGAGCGATCATACATATGCATGTTTCCAGAAACACTAACACAGTTGTTGTTATCGTCTGAACATATAAGTAGTATACTTTCTTTGTCCCATTGAGTTTGTCGCTCCGGATTCCGTGCCATCTTGTTTAATGATTCGTCTTATTCAAAAAAAATTGCAAATATAATTTATTTTGTTATGACTTATTTTATCAATAAAAATACTTAAATATTAATTAATTTATTTTATTATTTATATAAATATTTTGAATAAGACGAATGGTCAAACATAAAGTTCAAAAGTCAAAAACATCAAACTCTATGGGACAAAGGGAGTACTCCCTCCGTCCCCTAAATAGATGTCATTCTCGCTTCCGAGAAGTCAACGTTTTCAAACTTTCGGCAATTATATATTAAAATATATAAATATTTATGTAAAGTAATTAGTATCATCGGAAAGATCTTTAAGTCTAGTTTTTTAATAAATTTATTTAGAGATATAAATATTGCACGTATTTTCTACAAACACAGTCAAATGAAAAAAAGTTTGACTGCACGCGCACCCATAGTGACATCTAAAAAGGGACGGGAGGGAGTAGGTAGTTAGTTGCTAGTGTTTCCCAAAAATTGATAATACTAGTCGGTAGTGTTTCTGAATGTACTTCGAAACATTAAACTTTGTCAGTTGAGCACTTGTCCCTCTAAGTAAGGGTTGCTGGCAGCGGACTTGATGATGTTGGCTGAAAGATGCGACACATCTGATGACACGAGTGGAGACACACCTCTCAAATTACAGCTATAACACAGGTCAAAGCAGTCTCACACACATGAGTGATCCGCGAGGATTTTTCCAGTGCCAGTGGATCGAGAACCACTATTTTTTTTTGATGGGATCGAGAACCACTATTCACGGCTTTACGCATCAAGACATGCATGTACTCGTACGTGCGTGGAGAAATCTGAAATCTCTCCTGGTGCGCGCGTCACAGGGCCGACCCTGTAGTCCCCTCGGCCTTCCTCAAATGTTGCGGTTTCCACGATGCCGTCACGCCGTCTGAGTCTACGCGCACGGGTCCTATATATGTATATTTATTATATGCATACAGTGTTAGATATATCTGTATGCATGGGAGCAACTTGCAGATTTGCATCACATAGATACAATATATTACAAGCAACACAAGAATGTGCGTGCCCGCAATGCATCTCCAGCGTAGACAGTTATTGAATTTTTCTTGATGCTTCGCATTCCAAAAGAATTCAGTGGTGCGCAGTTTGTGGTCATTCCTAAATGTTTTGCCTACTTCCGTTGATTGCGCTCACTCTGCCTCACACTATTGTCACAAGAAGGTATATATAGAATACAGAATTTCTCAGAGCCAGAACTACTAGTTATTATGAGGTATGCAACTGCCAAGTGCGAAGACGATGTATTAGAAGCGCTAAAGGAGTAGATATATAGAGAGAAAGCAAACAGATATCACGGGCGGGTGTAGCTGATGAGAGGACTAAATGAATGAATTAATGATCGATGTGTATAATTCTTTTTTTGAAGAAAGATCGATGTGTATAATTCAGTGCATAGATGCATACCACATGGCTCAGGCTGGAGCGGAAGTGTTGTTTACAGCTATATATATAACTGTTCTAGGCGTGCCCAGTCGCTTCCTGTCCCTGAGGGCTGAGGCTAAGATTTGTTGGTGTGTTCGTTAGAAGTTTATCTCTCAACTACTATATATATTAGTCACTTTTGTTTGAGAAGATCGATGTTTGAACTGCAATAAAATATGGGACTCTTGTGTTCACCACACACTTATTTCGGTTGCTACAGAGTTTGAGGAGCAGATGGTACTGTTTGACACACAACTCTACTCTAGCTCCAAGAATAGATTATTTTTATGCAAATGGTCCATCGTGCTCTGTAGCAACCAGCATTTAGAGATAGTTGTACCACATCCGATCCATGCTTGCAGTCATCATTCCATCTTCTAGTGGAGTTGGCAGCAGTCTAATGGCGAAGAGTATTGTTGGGAATGGAAGACATCATGACAGCACCCTAAAGAAAGACAGAAGACATGAGGAACGACAAGGACAAAAGTGGAATTCCTGAAGGAGTTGTCGAAGCCAAGAAATTTCCACAACGACATTGGCAACAGCTCTATATTCATCCTCAGCACTCAGCGAGAAACTGTTTGTTGGCGCTTCAGGAAACCAAATTGTCACCAAAAAACATAGCATAACCTAAGGTGGAGCGCCGAGTATCAGGACAACCTTCCTAGTATATATCGGAGTATGCAATGAGGTCAAGAAGACCGTAGTATCTTGAGGCTATAGTCAAGAGTCCCGTTGATGTAACGAAATGTGGCTCACGGGGATCATGCATATATAGACATATTTGTTTCATGGCATAGGAGATATCTAGGCGAGTAAAAGTGAGGTATTGTAAAGCACCGGCGAGAGCCTGATAATATAGTGTTCGGTTGAACTTGATCCTTTGGCCCTTCTATGAAGGATCTAGCAAGGGGGAACATGATCGTCAAGTGCAATGGTTCTGGGGAGCACTCTTTTTAGCCCCCGACCCAACATCACTCTTTCACCTTCATCACATATCTACACCAATTCGTTGGCATCATCAGCTCGGTCATCTTGGACATGAATCTCTATCTCGCTTGGCTCCCTCATTACATTCAGCTTGTAATAAACATGTGTTCCTACCCTTTGCTTGATACCATGCATATAGGAAGATATTTGAGCAATAAATCAAACTCACTTTCCATTAATCATTTGAGGGTATATATAGAGATTACATGGGGGATATGAAGAGCTATGAAACTGAAATAAGAGGATTACATTCTTCGGGATTCTAATCTAAACACACCTAGTCTAACAAGACCCAAGATCTTCACCATCATGTAAGCCTTCCTCACCATTCAAACAAACGATCCCAACTTTGTCTACATGATGCATGGTGATTCAGTCTCACTACTCTATAGATAAATCTGTGTATTCAATACTGTTTATTTGCATGTGGATAGTATATGTAGTGTTCTATATGAACACAGCGTGATGGCGGAGGATATGCGACATTCGTGTGTGTATGCCTGTTGTGCTGGGCCACGTGTACCACCCGAGTTTTCAACTATTTATGGATCGCCCAGCTAACACATCACAGGGGATGCATATGACACAGTGTGCCAGGTTTTCGCATATAGGTTATCCTGATGCCTTCCATTCCCAAAACCTTGTAATATCTTAATTAATCCTGTTGAGAGATAGAGTTGAGAGAGGCTCTTTTTATATACACGCCTGCGTCACCAAACAAGGTGAGCGACTAGAATAAATAGAACCAAATATTCACTGCACCAGGGTCTCGGTCATGGCAGTGTCTTGGTCACTGCATCAGAGGGCTTGGTATCAGCAGAGTAAGGGAGGTAGATGTTATAGCAAGCTCTATGCTCACCAGGAAAATTGTGAGCGCTGTGTACACATAATTCGCAAGAATTTCCAAGGAGCTCTGGGGGACTGCGGCACCGTCCAAGGTCAAATTCTTCTTCTGGCTTGGACTCCACAGCCGCCTCTGGACGGCAGAGCGTTGCATGTGCCATGGCCTACAGCCAATCGCGGACTGCGCGCTTTGCTCAAACCTGCAGGAGACCTCCGACCACCTCCTTGCTGCTTGCGTGTATACCATGGAGGTGGGGCGTCACGTCCTGCAGATCGCCGATTTGTCTTTGCCGTACCTCGTGCAGTGGTGGCTGGCCTCAAGGAGGCAGGTTGCAAACGTCTTCAGGAAGGGGTTTGACTCCTTGGTGCTCATAGTGTCCTAGGAGGTTTGGAAGGAGAGGAACCAGATAACCTTCGACGGTGTCGCGCGTACACCGGTTGAGTTGGTGGCCACCATTAGGGCGGAGACCGGTGAGTGGGTGGCCGTGGGGTACGGCAGACTTGTGCGGATGATCGCCGTAGTGCAGGGGCAACACACCACGTAGCGCTATTGTCTCTTCTCTTGTTTTTTTAGCACAATCGTTGTTTTTCATAGTACGACCTTTCTGCTGCGCCGTTAAAGCCGGCGACCTCTGTATGTGTTTCCTATGCGCGCGGCGGCCTATGTGTTTTGGCTAATTAATGTGCGTATCGTGTAAAACTCTATTTTCTCTTAATGCGATACGTGCAAATGTGCACGGTTTGGAAAAAAAAAATAAGTCACAAGGATTATGGGACAGGGGCAGGCAGCGGTACAGATACTACCTACGAACTAATAGGGAACGACACTATTATGGGACACGAAACTGTAGCTTCAATGACACATATTATGGGAAAGAGTAGTACTAGTTCTCTCAGAGAAACTGTTTCCATGCACGTTATTAGCTACGGGTAGAAGGCTAGAGGCACAGATGCAATGGTAGTAGCAAGGTGAGGACGACATAAATGCCCTGCTTTGAGTGAAAATCAGGAGCAGTAATTTAATGTACAGTACGTATACTCCATAGTAGGCTGTCATGCGTCCTGCCTGCCTATAGCTAGTGCCATCGATCTGTGCCCTTCCCAGGTCTCCGTATGGATCTTGCAAGTAGTCGCACGTGCCTGATTCAGAGCAGTGTTGCTGACGAACTGATGTATTGGTCTGTCTGATGAAAAGTAGTACAACTTATTGCTTTGTTTGTGACTTAAATTACTCCGTAGAAATCTCAAGACAACAAAGTCCTTAATGTTTTGCCGGTGAGATAGTTATGTCTAGATGTATTGTTTGTGCTGTTGGAATGTTATGTCTAGATGCATAGTAAAAACAGTGTACCGAGAAAATCCAAAGTTTTTCCTTTTTATGATACACGGATTTTACCATGTATGTAGACATGGTGTATCTAATTGTATAACGAAAGCTTTGTATTGTAGAAAATGCAAAATGTCATAATTTAGAATAGAGAGGGTAGTATTTGGATTTGGCGTCTTTAGGATAATAGGGCCATTGGCTGACACAGATGTAAATCCTTTTGCCACTGATTTCAATTCAGAGCAGCTTCGGCCTCATAGCCACATGGGGCGCATTCTGCAGTATTGTTATACTATACGACGAAAGAAAAACAGAATTACAATTACAGGTCGCTATTATTGTTACATTGCATCCGTCGCTAAAAGCAGTGTAATTTGGACCATCAGGACGAGGGCGACAATGCACGCCAGATACCACCCTGTGGCTGCCCAGTTTTAGCAGTGCTCGTAGGGCACTTGGGCAACCAATCGCAGCATCTATCCTTTCGGCATGTCCTTGGCACGAGGGATCCCCAAGATCTCTTTGCTTTCTTGCAGTTACATGCCTCGCTAGAGATCAGGAGGCCGTCCGGTCACATCGGCCTATGTAGGGCTGCCCACGGAGACTAGATGTGTTGCTTTGCGCGTGGCAACGGCCTACAATGAATTATCCTGACGCTTCCCAGTCCCAGTAAGATGCTTTATTGCTCCCATTCCACAGCCTTACACAGAGGACTATGCACTGTGCAAATGCTTGAGGATGAAGAAACGAGGGATCACGTATGCATGCCTGTGGTAGTGTACCTATATAGACCAAGGCAAAGCAAGCAGACCAGTGTTTCTTTTCTCTCTAGCTATATATAGATATACTATGCTAGGGAACTGGATCTTGCACGCTACTAGTCACTACGGGTACTGGTCAATTATATTGTACGTAGCAACAAGCACAAGACAGCGAGAAATAAATGCCAAACATGCATGAGAGGATTGGTTCTGTAAAATTTTCCCCAAACATTGCAAGAAGCACGGTGTCTGAGCGTCAATTTATTTTCGAAGGGGAGAAGACTTCATTCATTTATAGCATAGTAAAGACCGAGACTAACCAGAGAATCCCTATATTAAATTTTTTTTACAGGATAATTTTGACATTACAATGCTAGATGTCCTTGCGTGTGGCGACTCACAGGAGTAGCGACGACAACTAGGAGTATGAAGTATGAGACTTTAGCTGATGCTGATTTGTTCTGAGAGAAAGATACTGCTAGATGATGTGAGAGAAAGTTTTTTTTTTCTCGACCGGGTCTTCACCCGTTTTTCATTAAGAGGAGGTTAAAAACCAAACCAAATTACAACGATGTCGAGCAGACATCAAGAACGGCAGGAAACAGAAAACCTACAAGGAGACCCGGTCGAGAAAAGTAAGTGAACAAGTTCTTTGTTTATGTCCCTTGACTTTAATCATCAGGTGTTGTCTCCACCTAGTGATTGCTTATTTGCTTCCATTTCTGTGTGATTCCGGGCATTAAATACCATTGAAGATAATGTTGATGACATGACGTAAGTGTCAATTAAGATTCTATCTACATTATAGGTTAGGTTAGCGGCGGTGTTGATGTGGGTGGAGTGTACGCTATCGTAGCGAGACCAATAGCAAGTGTAGCGCTCCATGTCTGATGACATCCGCATGGACAATTCTTTTTCTATGGACTTGATCAATCTCGACCGCTTGAGACATGCCCATGTTCCTACAACATTTTGGTGTTAGATCTCTATATGCACAGGAGCCACATGCAAATTTGCAATCACATATACCAGCAAACAAGAATGTACGTACCTGCATTGAAAAGGAAGACAGTGTGGGTAGAGAAATTCTCCTAATGCCTTGCGTTCCAAAAAAAAAAAAAAAAGTAGGGCTGCTATTTGCGTGAGTCCTGTTTGTTTCCCCATTTCCGTTTCTTGCATTCTCTGTCTAGAACACATACTCCCTCCGGGATGGTATTAGAAGTCGTTTAGGACAGTGACACGGTCTCCAAAACATAACTTTGACCTCTTATTATTATAAAAATATTTATGGAGATGTGATATATGTATACTTTTATCAAAGTATTTTTTAAGACAAATCTACTCATATAATTTTTACATTTACAAACTCAACAATTTAAAAGTTATTGATGATTTATATTCCCGATGTTTGACTCAAACCTTGTCCGAAACGACTTCTAATACCATCCCGGAGGGAGTAGATTATTATAGTCACCTAGTTATAAGGTCTGCAGCTATGTAAATGGAAGGAGCACAAGAGGAGCACATACATATACATATATAGAGAGAGAGAGAGGAAGCAAATAGGGATCAGGGCAATACAGGTGCACTAACCAAGGACGAAATTATTATCTAAAAAAACAAGGACGAAATGAAATGAATGCCAAGGAATCAGCTAGTTATAATTGCTCATGCTTGCTTGATTCCCTCGGGCCACGGGTGCATTCGAGGTTGAGCTTGGGCTCTCCATTTAAAAGGACGTACCTACATGTAACCCAGGCATTTTTTGTTTGAGATGTCAACCGGGGGGATTACTCCTCACTTGAATATATATTTCAAAGAGCCAAAAACGGATAGATTTACAAAAGGTTTAAGAAAGACAACATCACAGGACACCCCCACATCCGGGTGGACAACAATGTTTTAAAGACCCAGGCATATATGGACCAATGTTGTTCATTTTATTCGAAGCTTTGTTCATTCAATAATTCAACTACTACTAAGTTTCCCTTCTTCTCTCCGGTTTCTTGAGAGGATCTTTTATCTCCCATAGAATTAGGACCTCTTGTTTTTTTCACAACTACCCTTTTTCTTTTTGTATTACAGTTTCAGAATTTTTTATCTACATAATCAATATTGCTAGCTATTTATATTTATGGAATAGTAAAAATATCACAACATATGTTCATGATGAATCTCAAGATGTATGCAGTGTGGGTTCTGGGATTCAAATGGCAAAAAAGATTCACAAGTGGACCAAAATGGTGAATCTCAGGAATTTTTGGTAATTTCAGACCAAGATTCACTTGTTTTAATTAACCAATCCCCAGCATGTCTGCGTCAGCATCCGCATGTCATCACCAGCACGAGTGTGGTGTCTTCTTAACGTGCATGTCCATTATCAGAACATATGTCACAGTTCCACTACTCCCAATTTCCTTCCCTACATGGTTCTCCCGATGCCCTCCATTCTCAAGCTATTACATTTCCCTTTTAACCATTGTTAATAGGAGTAGCTCATTGGTAAGCTTGGCTGTTAGCATCACAGCTAACCATGCTTGCTTCTGCCCCCCAATTCCTGATTCCTTTGATCCTCAATCCCTAGCTGCTGCTAACACTGGCAGAATTGCCAATCGTCTTTCGATGGTGTAGGTGTAGATCCTAGCATTGTAAGAATAGTTCAAGGGAAGAAAAGAATAGAATGATTCGATCCCATGTTTGTGCTCCAGCATATATAAGGGCGCTGACTACGGGAAAGATGGTACTCCGTGCAGGGGGAGATATTGGTGAGAATTAATGCCTGTTTGTGTGGCCAGGAGGAGAGCAGAGTGAAATTAGTGGGGAGTTATTCCACCGTGTAAATATTGAATTCACCACAGTGAAAAGCCTGCACCAATAATTAATCTAGAAATACTGATATATATTTGTTTGCAAGCATAGCAGTTCACAAATATAGCCACCCAAGTTTCAACCCTACCTATCCCAGGCGCTACAAGCGCAAATTAGGAGAATAAATTAGCATCAAAACAACACTGACAGCTTGCACTGGTTTTTAGACATTGAAGAACACAATAAACAATCAATGAAGTTGAGAAAAAAAATCCCCGTACTGTCTTGACGACATCAGAGTCGCCTAAACGGTGATCGACTGCTAGAAACTTCACTGGATCTGCAACTGGACTGAAGCTGGATCGGTGGCCGCATTCCAGGTCCGCATCTGCTACTCGCACCGAGCTGGATCGGTGGCCGCCTGCCAGATCCTGTTCCACGTCCGGCACCGAACAGGAGGATGCCGCAAAGGAGAGAGCCGCCAGTGGGGTTCCGACGGGAACTGGGGATGCATAGATAGATTACCTATGTCATGAAAGCTATCCTGATGCCTTCCATTACAAAACTGTTCTACAATTCCCTTGAGAAAATACATGACTTTCTTATTATGTAAGATGAAGTTTTGATCAGGCACATGTAAGTGTGTGATATATATTACAACGGAAAAAGAATGTATATATAGACAAGACGAGATGTATGTATGTATATATAGACAGAGGAATGTCCCGGTTGAAGGTCAGTTTTTCATTTAATGTCTGATGAGTATATAGGAAAAAAATTTAAGTACTTACTGTTGGGATGTTTTGGTCGAAATTCAAATCACAAATGGTGGCTATAATTGTTTTATTTTTCCACAAATAACTAGCGATGACCTGTGTCGCACTCCCCAAAATGTATGAACACATGATAACTAAAGCTTGTAAAGGATCCAGAATAGCTGTTGTTGCTCATATTTTAGTTGTTAGTTTTTTCAGAGTTCATTTTTCATTTAACATGTCTGATGTGGGTTATATGAGGAAAAAAAGCAATTAAAACAGAGAGATTATGGAACCAATCAGTCACAGAATTGCTCAAATCATTCGCGTGTTTCTTCATATAACCGGAACCGTTCTAGGCTAACAGTCAAGAAGAACCAAATGCAGCCTTAGGATAAACCTCTTCATAATTGAGGAGTTTTAATATTTTCCTCGTCATCTCCTCTACTCAATTTGTTTCAAAAACAGATTTTCCGTGTAGAAAATCTCTTGCTGGCCTTCAGAAACATATAATAATTTTCTTAGGTTCACCAACCTTTTCTGTCCCATTGGTTTATGAAGAAATGCTCTGATTCAGAGTAACCCAGAACAACGACACTACCTTGCACGAAGCACTGTGATTCGTCTAGTGACTCCTACCTTATAAGGAGCACTGTACAAGTCTGGTTCTCCCAATAATAGGCTACAGGGTTGGTTCTCCTCCCAATGCCCTTCATTCTCAACCTATGACCATTTCCTTTTTAACCATTGTTAATAGGAGTAGCTCATTGTTAAGCCTGGGAGAACTGCTAGTCTTTCGATGCATGGGCTTTAGATACTGCATTGTATTTTTTTTTTTTTCCGGCTTTCCCGGCTTTGGTGTAGATACTAGCATTGTAAGAAAAATTCAAAAGGAAGAAAAGAACAGAATGATTCAACAACATGTTTGTGCTCCAACATATATAAGGGTGCAGACTACAGAAAAAATGTCACTCCGTGTAGGTGAGATATTGGTGAGAAATAAATCCTGTTTTATGTGACCAGGCGGAGAGCAGACTGAAATTAGTAGGAGTTATTCGACCGTGCACCACATATTGAATTCACCACAGTAAAAAGGCACCAAATCGATCCAGATCCAGAAACACTGACAACCTGCAGTGGTTTTCAGACATTGGAGAACTCAATAAACAATCAATGAGGTTTGAGAAAAAAAAAAAAAAAAAAAAAACTCCCTATATTGATCCGTGAAGACGGGACCTGAATACCTGATTAGCACTCATGGAAGAAGTGGATGTTTGTACACCGTCTGACACTGCAGATGAAAGGCCAAGCGATGAGTAAACAAGAGATGCATGCCGTCCTTTGATGAAATTTGGAGATTTGTCGACAGACAAGCAAAACTGTGGCTCCTCGCTGAACTGAAAAATGAAGACGTTGTTGGAAGATCCGTACACGCTGTGGTACAACGAAAGTCCAACTACAGACTAAGATCGACTTTGCAGATTAGAATTTAGAATTAAAAAAAATAACAGACTGGAGAACCTTGATGTGAAGAATAATTGACATTGGAGACTCGAGTCGCCTGAGATGCTCTCCTGTATGAAACTATACGTTGCCGCGTCCAGCACCGGCATGTAGTCCGCCACACATCCTTCTGCATACTGACAAGGGAGTCGCGAGAATGGTGATTGTCCAATTTACATGTCTATGATCTGTGGGCTGTCTGGGACTGGGCTGGAGCTGGATTGCTGGCCGCATTCGAGATCCGCATATGGCACTCGAACCGAGCTAAGATCGACGGCCGCCTGTCAGCTCCTGTTTCCACGTTTGGATCGGTGGCCGAATTACAGGTCCGCATCTGGCACGAAGGCACAAGTTCACTACCTGCAAGGCTCATATTCCACTAGCGGCGCTCCTACCTACAAGCAACAGTGTTGGTCCTCCCGGACCTCCCGGTGCCCTCCATTCTCAACCTATAATATTTCTTTTTTCAAAATTGTTGACAGTAGTAGGTCATTGCTAAGCCCGGCATAAGAAAGAAGTACCCATCTTTTGACGGTGGACTAGTAGTTTGAAGTTCCAAGAGAAAAAAATGATAGAATGAAACCCCAGGTTTGTGTGACCTGCTCCAATATATAAGGGTGCAGACATCTATGGCATTACTCCGGGTACAGGAAAGACAGTACTCCGCGTAGGGGAGATATTGATGAGAAATGAAGTCTGTTTTACGTCACCAGGCAGAGACCACCAGAATTCACTTCAGTGAAAACTTTTCAATGAAAAGCCAGCACCAATCAAACCAGGATGACTGAAATCTGTTTGAAAGCACAGCGGCTTACAAATATAGTATAGCCACCCCAAGTTTCAGCCCTACTTAACCCAGGTGCTACAAGCACAAATTGGAAGAATAAAGCATCACAGCACTGACAACTTGCAGTGGTTTTCAGACAATGGAGAACACAATAAACAATCAATGATGTTGAGGAAAAATATGCACTTATAACATCAAGAATTTACAACTATGCCTGAGCAAATCCTGAAAATCGCAACTTTACTTGTAACAGAACAGATACAATGTAGTTATACATCACTCTCGTTCTAAATGACCTGGAGCCTTCAAATCCGTATTCCGTAGGAAACATGAACAGAGCAAATGGACTGGCAGTCCACTGCATTACAGCTGCTTGTATAACAATGACATTAGAGTGGTGAAGAACTTTATTTTGTAGCCTGAGCAATGATGTTACTTATGGAGCCGGCTTCCTCTTTAGCAGCCTCAACTAACGAATCCTGCATGATTCATATTTCAGAAAGAATTTTGTTAGAATAAAAAGACCATGCACTTCTAACAGCGGTTAATTCATAAATGACAGCATTCTATACTGGACATGTGGGTGATAGGGAATGAAGCAGGTTTTGTGTCTTGATCCATGCAAAAGTTTTACTTCATTAGGAAGCAGAAAATGGGAAGGCAGTAAAAGCACAGCACAGGTGTTAGAATGCTATTTAAGGATCCTCTACTGAATCACAGGGTAAAAGAACTAAACCACAGCAACATACAACAAGCAAACAAAATCTCATGCTACACATTGTACAGTCCTGAGTAATTGTGAAAAAAAAAAAATATTGAATTTTCAAGCAAATACAAAAAGACAAGTTAGCCAAATGTGAAGATTGCATACCTGTGCAGCAATAAGTCTTGCAACATTCTTCTTACTAGATTCTTGAAGTTCACCAGCGATGAGAATCTCATCCAGTATGTAGTAGGCCTGCATAAATTGAAAACTGGGACTGATGAACATGACTAAGCACCCATAAGCATGATCAGAAACTAGCACAAAGTTGCCAATGACCAAGTCCAATCCCATGTCCAAAGTGTTGATATGCATTAGAGATTACCTTATGGAAATTGAATATTAAATCCAGTTCACATACCTAAAGAATTTGTAGAGAAAACCGTCAAAATGATGACATGAAAACATGAATATTTATTTATGAGATTGAATACTGGAGCACTCACACTGCCAAAATACCGGTCCAGTATCTCGACAAAATGATGGATGATTTCAAGGACTTCGAGCTCATTGTCATCAGCATCAATGCACATGCAGAAATACAGGCTAGCATACCTAACCACCATATATAGTTACAAAGACACATCAATAGTTAGCAAGAAGATATTGAAAAACCAGCCTAACCTATGGAACAGACAGCAAAACTCAACAGCACTGCTGAGGCATACGGCATACCTCCGGTATACAACCTTGTAACCTCTCCACTCAACAAAGTTACAGAGTTTGGGCCCTCGTGAAAGAATGAGTCCACTGAGTTCGCGGATGACCTTTTGAACATGAGTAGCAAACTTAAACAAGCATCAAGTACAAAGCCACATTAAGAAGATACATGTAAGGAATATCGCTAGAAAACTACCATTTTCGGAATTATGTGAAGCCAGTAAAGTAGTGAAGAAACAAAAACTACATGGGTACTTGAAACCGAGTTTCCGATAGCCTGTTCTAATGGGGAATTCCTATATGGATTCATCAAGTTGTTGAGAAATACATGGGGCTCGACTCACTTGTTGTTACCCAACAAAACATTAGAGGAAGAGCCAAACAAGGGGGGCAACGAGTAGGAGAAATGGAAATATGTTCAGATGATTGAATTTAAGATAATATTGTCACTTCTCGGTTCTCACTGCCTGCTGCTCTACAATACTAGTGGTAGCAGATATATCATGTCATATAAAACTGCAAAATACCAAATACAACGAGAAAGTCAACATGAATGAATACAGATCCAAGTTTACATAACAACTATCCATCGTGGTCTGTATGGAAAGTTGGAAACACGGATGCTGGATCAAGGTATAGATTAGTTGGAAATCGACATGCATACTGTACATCGAAATTATCATTACAAAACCACCACTATCCATTCACTGATGTCTGCAAAGTCCTGACACATACATGATACCAATTGACATTCGTAGCCTTAACTCTTGCAGAACAAACTGCCAGTGATGAATACAGAGCACAGCTACCACGCACGGAACTTAATTACACGAGGTTTCGCACAGAGCAGTGTGGGAAACTGACCTTAGTTCTCTCCTTCTGGGTGTACGGAGAATACCACTTGGTGAGCCTCACCTTGCCCTGGCGGCTGATCAGGAGCACGAAATTAATCTACAAAAGCGCACAGGAAAAGCTTCAGATTTCAAACGAGATCCAGTGCAGTGCTAGATCGTAACCGCCATCTACAGGAACCCGCATGAGCAGCGCGCCCGGCGCAAACACAAGGGCACAGATCATAGGATCACGGAGGAGAGGGGCGGATCTTACCATGGTGAGTGGATAGGGGCCGTCGTAGCACGATCTGGATCCTGCGTGGGCGGAACACAGGCGTGAAACTGAATCAGATCCGGACGCAACTAGGTTGCTTACACTAGGGTTTGGGATGGTCGGTGCCGCACAGAGGGAATGAAAGGGAGGTGCGTACCTGGTGGATGCTGGTTGCCGGCGGCGAAGGGCGCTACGAAGAGGTCGCCGTCGTTCGCCCACCGTTGCCGCCGGGAATGAAGGCACGCGAGAGGGAAACGGTGGGTGAAGTGAGTAGTCGAGGAGGGAGATCTGGCTCGGTCGGTCGACTCCACCCACCAGCAAGGAGATCGGCCAGCCTATCCTGTAGGCCCACCGCAGAAAGTAACGAGCCCGCCGGTAGGAGCAGCCCAGCTCGTGCTGGTTCGTGCGCATGGGCCTGACAATGGCTGGCCTTGCAAGCTTCATTTTTTTTTTCTTTCAGTTTTGTTCCTTTTTTTTCGTGTTACATTGTTGTACCAAAAAAAAAGTAACTACTACGTGCTAAGGAGATACGTAGGATGTAGGTCATGTTCCAATCCTAGTGGATTAGATGATGCTAAAAAAATCCTAGTAGATTAGGTTAAAAAAAAGCTGATGTGTTTTTATTGGATTCTGTGCCTAAATGTTAATAATAATAATAATAAAGCCCACTAGAACCTTAGTATGTTTAAATGGGATTCTAAGATTAGGATTCTTAACACATATAGTATCCTTTATCTTAAAAAAGGATTCTTAGCACATCCCATTGGAACCAAACAGTATCTTAATATATATCATATGGAGTATACTAATCAAAATATAGGAGTAGCATATATGAACTTCAACTAAAAAGTGATGTCTCGCGCAACCCACTAGTTAGGCCCCTTTTGGAACACAATAATTTCTCAAAAATTGTACATCAATTTCAAAAGAACCTATTCATTTCCACAGAAAAAATGCGTACGAACTCTAAAATGGACCTTACTCTCCATGTCTCCACTTCCATTCAAGTGGGCACTCCACTGCTTCCTAGTCTCATCACTGTCCGCACCGGCCGACGCCACTTGTTTTTCATTTGAGCCTATCGAACCAGTAGTTTCAAGGTCGGATGACCTGGAAACACCTCAACCATCTTCGTGTGTATACTCTACTCTCCAGATGCCTTTCATTCTTAAAATGGTTCATCTTTGTTTTCTCACGAACTCTTCTTTTCTTGGACTGTTCATTGAAAACAATGAAATTGAACACATAAGAGTAACTTATAGATGCCAAGGTTGTAAAAGGGAATGGAGTCTAGATTATTTAAAGGTCCAGATGTCAAGATCATGGATTTAACGTCACCATCTTAGCTGAGTAGTGGGTGAGAGAAATAAATTCCATGTTAAGTGAGTAGGCAGAGGATAGCTCAATTAATTACAGAGCAAAATGACCTAGAGATCAGCCGAGTAAGATAGTACTCCTTATATATTTGGTTACACAATTACCACATCTCAGTTCTGCTGAGCGATCACATGCTTTGATATAACGTGGATGATATTTTGTGGAGCAGAATTTATTTAAAAGGTGTTGTTGTTTATGTTGTGGATGATACTTATATTGCATAAATAGTCGAGCAGAACTTATTAAAAGGTGTAGCTGTCTATGTTATCAGAACGAACGTGGCACCATGATGTTGGGTCAACGATGAAAAGATGTTTCATGAGCAAATCATGTTTTTGGGTCTTAAGATTAGAGCCACGCCATCATTTTTGCACACAAACTATTTTCCAGGCTGTTTTTGCTGGGTTTTTTTTTTTTATGAAAAACTTTTTGCTGGTTGTTTTGCATTCAGATTGTTAGAGCCACACCAAAGTAGGTCTCTTCTGCATTTATCAAGATGTTTGATGATTGTTCCATATATATTCCTTTAATCATGATGACTTGCCTTAGGTGTGTTGGGCCTGTGCACCGCGTATGGTGATCTGGCGCTAACAACCGATAACACTTTGTCAATTCTTTCTATTTGCTTCCAAGTGCAGGAATTCGAAGAGCGGAGCTCACCTTCGCGAATCTTGCTTGGCGAGGCTTGAGGCGCGAAGGCCCGAGCACGAGCCTGGGGCGCAAGGACCCCGACGGCGCTCC
Organism: Hyparrhenia diplandra; assembly: GCA_015847255.1. Lineage (NCBI taxonomy): Eukaryota > Viridiplantae > Streptophyta > Magnoliopsida > Poales > Poaceae > Hyparrhenia > Hyparrhenia diplandra. The sequence continues at coordinate 69,156 of JADLZK010005170.1, read as the reverse complement.
TCCGCGAAGGGTCGGGCCTTCGCTGCGCAAGGTGCCAAGCCTTCGCCGGGCCCACGTGTGCGCAAGGTCGCGATCGCGCATGGCACGCAGCGCAAGCTCCGGCTTCGCGCAAGCCCAACGCGCGCAAAGCGCGCGAGGGCGGTGCGCGCGGACTTCTCGCGACGAGGCTCCGCTCCACGATTGTCGGCCACCGTCACGAGAACCTTCGCTTTGGGACCTTCGCGGCGAGTGGGCCTCCGCTGCGAACCTTTGCTTGGGGCCTCCGCGGGGAACCTTCGCCGGGCCTTCGCACAAGAATGCGCAAGGGGGCCTCCACACGGAACCTTTCGCTTGGGGCCTTCGCAAGAAATGCACAAGGGGACCTCCGCGACCGAACACGCAAGCGCCTTGGCACCAAAGCATGCGAGGCGGGGTTCGGTGAGCCGAGATCACCTTCGCTACCGGGGCTTCGCACCGAGAGCTTTGTGCAGACCTTCGCTAGCCAAGAAGAACCTTCGGCCTTCGCAAGAATGCGCAAGGCCAAAACTGAAGATACACGAAGGTTGGAGATGAATACTAAAGACCGGCGCACGAAGCCGGGACGTGAGGCCTGGGCGCAAGGCCCCCCTTGGCATGGCGACCCGGGCGCAAGGCCCCCTGCGCAGCACAAGGCCCCCGCACAGCTTGGGCCGGACCGAGGCGATTTCCTTCTCCCACGGGTGTCTGGACAAATGACCGAGATGCCCTCGGGTTTCTACAATCCGTAGGGAATATTCAAGGAATATTCGTAGGGCATTCTTGTATTTAGACCAAAGGGCATCCGTGCGCCTATAAAAGCAGGGGACACCCCTGGTGTAAGGACGGTTGGTGACAAAGTAATGAAACCCTAATTCTCGTCCTCCCCTGTTTTGCCTACGTCATCATCCGCCCGAAGCATCGTTCGGGCGGGAAACTGTGAGTGCGAATCAACGCTTAAGGCCGCCAAGCAAAGCGCAAGGTTGCGTACCTCGCGCAAGGCCTCAACTCGCAAGGGTCCTTTCGGTGTTCGGAACCGTAGTTCCAACATTTGGCGCCCACCGTGGTTGGCACGGAAAACACCCACGAGAAACAAGCTGAAGTGCCAATGAAGACAACAACCATAGGCAGGAGCTTCGGCAACAAGCTGAGTTGACAGTCTCCTCACCAAGCTGAAGCAGAGCCCCCACACCAAGATGGAAGCTCTATCCACCGGAGCTTCAGCAACAAAGTCGAGCCTCTCCACCAAGCTGAAGTAGAGCCCCCACACCAAGATGGAGGATCCGTCCCCAGGAGCTTCGGCAACAAAGTCGAGCCTTCGCACCAAGCTGAGGCGGATCCCGCACAAAAGGCGGAACCTCCGTCCGTAGGAGCAAAACCTATGCACAAGGTAAACCATATACCTTTGTGTTAGTACATTAAAATCTGGAAGATGTCCCGAAGTTTGTTCTCGGCACCGTGTTGCAAAGCAAAGGCTTTTTGCGTTGAATAGTGCATTAAAATCTCGGAAAAAGTCCTAGGAGATAATCGGGCACCAGGTCGCAAGGAGAAAAACCTCCGCATTGCGTTTTCCGTAAGCTTGAATCCTGACGAATAATCAGGTCATGGAGCTAACGCTTCCATGTAATATTTTGTGCTTTTCAATACGAAATGAAAAAAGCAAAGTTCCTTACATATGCATCTTGTGTGTGCAACCTTCGCGTTGAACAATTGCGATTGGGCAAAATTAAGAGTCGAAAGTGGCTAACATCGAGCCACACCATTCGGCCGGAAGTAACTCATCTTTGAGGACCTTCCGCGGTGTGAGCCGATGCTCAAACACTGCAGAATCGACCTCTAAGGTCAACTTTAGGCCAAGGGAAAAATAGGAAACTTAGCTCGATCTTGTTAAAGCAGTCCCATGGGGCAATGACACCTTCCCTAGAAATAGTGGATAACCTCGAGAGAAAATTCAACGTAGCCAAAGTAATAGGCAGCCTTTGTTATAAAAGGAAGCTAGGTAACCTACACCAAAAAAAGGAAATAGATAACCTCCGCTAGAAAATGGAGCTAAATAACCTCCATCGAAAAAAGAGATGTTCAACCTCTCGCCAAAACCAAGTTACTGAGCCCACACCAAAAGCGGAGCCAAAAGAAAATATATATCAAAAATATAAAAATGGGCGTTCGAAAAGCCTTAGCCATGAAAAGCTCGTCTTCTAAACATTGCGAAAAAGCTTAGAAGCGGCGAGAGGTATCTGCCACTATGTTGGCGAACACCTCCACCAAAAGTTGGCACGGAGGTAAACAAAGCCTAGACAAGCGAGGCACATGACCGCGATAAAACTGATGGAGTCACACGGTCACGAAGCACAAGGACATTGTCAATCCAATAACTAGGTCCCAAAAAGGTGCGCACCCACCTACGGACCCACCACGTTAGGGTCATGGCCCGCATAGGGCAAACCAAAATGACATATGTAGAACGAGCGCATGTAACCTCCGAAGGGACCTCCGTTTAGGACCAGGCCCAGACGCGGAGACCCGCGCCCATGCGCGCGCTTGGCCAGCGCAAGGCTCCCTCACGTGGCATCCGAGAGACCCACACGCCCACGCACGCCAAGGTCCCTGCGCGCCAGCCGGCCGCCCGCCTACGCCCCCCTGCGAGCGCAAGGCTCGGGCGCGCGATCACCTCCGCCCTTTGCGCACAAGGCGGGCGCAAAGCGCGGGGCCCTCCGGGTTCTCGTGTCGCAAGGAGCGCCTCCCGGCTCCCGATGCAGGTGGGGCCCGCCCTAGGCCACCGCCAAGACGCAGGACGCAGATCCCCCATGGTACTGCGTCGACCTAGGCACGCAAGGGGGCCGACGGGTTGCGCCGCGTGGCTTTGAGCCGGAGCCCCGAGCTCACCGCCAAAGCAGATCCCGCCTTCGACGCCGCGTTACTCGAGCAAAGTTCAATATAGCCAAAGTAGCGAGAATGCCTTTGCCAAAAATGGAGCTACGTAACCTTCGACAAAAAACGAGCTAGAGAACCTCTACCAAAAACGGAGCCACAGAGCCTCCACCAAAAGCAAAAAGCTAAAAACACAGATTCAAAACAATAAAAATAGTGAAATAAAAAAAACGGAGATCCCCACCAAGCCTTAGCCTTAAAGAAGCACCCCATCTTCATCCGCTCATTGCGAACAAACTCAAAACATAATACATTCTCAAGAAGCGGCGGGGGTATCGGACTAGTAACTCTCGCAACTTGCGGCTACCAAAGGATACATCTTCACAAACAATACATGGCTTGGCACCACGCACGGGCTCGGTAAAAATGCACCCTATGCACAAGGATATGTTTGTAGTATGGCAATGTTCAAAGCCTCTATGAGTACCTTAGATAAAAATACGGCACAACAAGCGCGAGCAAAGCCTCACGCACCCTAAAACTAAAAATATGCCCGTAGCTAGAAGCAAAGCTAGAGCCATTAAGAACCTTCAAACACCAGAGGTACGGTCGACCTCCTCGGAGGAGCTTCGGTTAGGAACAAGCTAAGGTATACTCGACGTCCGACTTCACAACAAGCATGGGTGTGTCATCATTCCTCGGAGTGTACTCGACCCCTCCATAGCGACAACGGCCCTACTTAGGGCAAAAAGACACAAAGTCAAGGTGCAATAATACCACCCAAAACACAAACCATGTTGTGGCGGCGTCGGCGACCATGCATGTGTCCTCCGCTTCGAACTTCTTCCAAAAGCATTTCATAAAATTCAAGTTCTCTTTTCCATGCCTTTGTAAAGCGATCCAAGGGAGCCAACGTCCACGTATACCAGGTTTCCCTAAGATTGCCTTCATCAATTCCATAGCATGCAATGTAGAATCCTTGCTAGTAAGCGGAGGTGCAAAGTGGCATCCACAGGTTTCCAAGTGTCTCAATGTATAGGTCGGCGACCTCCGCGGCAAGCAAGCGAGAATCCTCCAACCTTTTTGAGCAAGCCCAACCGAGGTTGCAAAGTGGTCTCCGACTAGCGCTCAATCGAGAGCTCGACAAAGGTTGTCGGCATCTTCGCCAACCTTTTATGACTATGACATAGCAATGCCGCAACGTGGGCGCCAAAAGGTCTCGCTCTTTTTCAACCTCCTTCAACTAGGCTGCGGTACCTCAACCTCTGCGCTAACTATAGCTAAGGAGGTGACCTTCGCATCTAGGATTTTCTTCTAGTTGGAGAGGGTTGTCAAATCTTTTTACAAATGAGGAGATAGAGCTATCTCTTTGCCCGTTTGGTCTTGGCATGGCATTCCGGAACCTCCACCATAAGGGATTTGTCTCGCCACATTCTTTGCATCCCGCTACTAGGCTCTTGCGTAAGGTAGCTTGCTTCTCTCTTGCTTCTAGCCTCCGCCGACCGGCAATTCCCGCCCCGGTGAGGCTTGCGTTCGGCGGCCAACTCCGTTGGCCGGGACCTCCATTGGACACTACCTCGCTGGCCGAGACCTCCGCTTGCTAACTCCCCGCCGGCCGAGACCTCTGGCCGGGCCGGCAACTCGCATTGGCCGAGACCTCCGTCGGCTAGCAACTCCTCCATTAGCCGAGACCTCTATTGGTTGGCAACTTGTGCATTGGTGTAACACCCCGGTGTTAATCAACTAAAATTTTACCATGTCATCACGATCATCGTAAAGCATGCATGATTAGAAAATTTGAAATGCATCAAATTAAAATAAGTTTATATTTTAGAGAATTGTTTTGAGCTTAAGAATTTTAGAGTGATTAAATTTTAAATTTATGTTTTTGATCCTAAGTGTGTTGTTGGATGATGGTTTGATAGTATAGGTTGGGAATCTGAAAATTGAATCAAATTCAAGTTTGAATTGAACTTCAAAACCCTAATTCCTATTCTCTCTTTTACCCCCCTTTTCCATAATTCAAAATCTAAGCAAAATTTGCAAAAATTTCCAAAAGCCAAGTTGTAGATCTTGTTTTGATGTACAAAAGAGGTGTACAAAGTTTTTTTGAAGTTTTTGAATAAATTTTAAAAGTAATTTTGAATTCAAAATTCTCCCTTTTTGACCCCATTTCAAAAAGTCATATTTAGAGGCCGAATTTGAAAATCTTCCAATTGTGAAAATTGTAGATCTTGAAAAATTAGGCTAAGTTGCTTTTGGAGTTTTTCAAGTTCAGTTCAAATTTTGGGAGAATTTGAACAAATTCAGAAAAACTTAGGGTTTAGGGTGCTACGGTGAGCGGATTCCCTGCTTTCCCCTCCATACCGGCCGGCCGGCTCCGCCGTGGCCGTCTCGCGACTTTGGTCGACTCGTAGCGTCATCGACCACCTGTACGAGCTCGCTGGCTGCTGGCCGCATCCCGCCCCTCTTCTTTCTTCCTTTAAGCCAAAGCCGACGCCGTTCTTCTCTTTTCTTCTTCCTCCGGCCGGCCTGGTCACCTTGCTCCGCGCCGCGTCGCACCACCGCCATCATGCTTTGCCGTTCCACAAATTGGTCGCGCCACCATCTCCGCCACTCTCTTGCGCATCGTTTGACCTAGCTCTAGTCGAGCCTTGTTGCGGGAAACGCCAATGCGCGCTTTCTTCCTCGGCCGCGGCAAGCCGCCGCCCTGAGCCACCTCGCCGTCGGCCCATTCTCGTGAGCCTCGCGACGAACTACCTTGCCATCTAGCTTCGCCTTGACGTCGTGGTCATGGTTGGTTCGACCGTTTGTCTTTACCCCCGCGAACTCCGCCGAACGCCGACCTTGCCACCGGGAGCGCCGCCACGCCGCTTATCATCGCGCCGACCCACCTCCGCTCCGTCCCCCGCCAAACCAAGTGGGAGTATCGAGTCGTGAGTGAGCTGTTACCCGTCCGCGGCCGCCCGTTCGTCGATTAGTGCGCCGACGACGGCCGGCTGCCGCCGACGAAAGCCCGCCGTGTCCGCGTTGCCGCGCACGCAGCCGCATCCATGTAGGGAGCCGTTTAGGTTCGATTAAGTGAGGGCTGGGTTCGCCCGATGGTGCCGACTCGCCGGTGTCCTCGCGCCGAAAGAAGGCTCCGACGAGCCTTTTGCCGTCGGCGCCGCTAAGGCCGGGTTGGCGATGGCCGTCGGCAGTATGCCACCGTACTTTGGGTGGGGTTTTTGGCACCGCTGCGTGCTTTCGCAGAGAGAGAGGAGTCGAGTGGTGAAGACTGCGTCGCCGGAGACCTCACCGCCGGGCGAAATCGCCGGCCAAGACCGGCGGCCGCCGGTCAACGGCGGAGCCCCGGCTCTCGGCCGTGGGCCGGCCTTACTGCGGTGAGGCGAGCCGGGCCACTTTGGGCCCGGCGGGTTTTGTTTTAAATGCGTTTTATTTATTTTCCCGAGTTATGAATAGTACTCGAACTTTGTGAATTTTGTATAAATTTATATACTTGTTCAAAAATTTCTGAAAATTTTTGTAGAACCTTCTTAGGAGTATATCTACCCATGAAAAATTTGAAACTTAGATTTTGAGTAGTTCTTGCATGTTTTAAAATTACAAATTTTAATTGAAAAATGCATCTTCCATGATTTTTAGAAAATAAAATATTTATTCAAAAATCATGAAAATTTATTTGGCACTGTTTTATGATGTGTCCTTCTTGTATAAAAAGTTTGGAGTCGTTTTGAAATGTTTAAATTATTTTCTATCTTGAGCTCTATTATTTCATGTGGTTTATAAATTGTTTAGTGTCAAATAATTTAAGTTTTTGTGTGACTTTTGGGTTGTTTTGTGAATCTTGGATCATACCACAATCAAATGGTCCTTGAGAACTCCTTAGGCAATGGTGATGATATCTTGTAGAGTAGTTCAACAAGTTGGTTTTGTTGGGTTGCAACTTTATCGTGAAGGAAAGTGGTACTCATGTGTTTATCATTTCATGCACCTGTAAGCATCATATTTAAATATATGGCATCATGTTGAGACATACATTATTTCGTGTAGTAAACGAGATCGAAAGTGTCAAGTCTCGAGCAAGTCCCCGAGGAGGTTTATCATCCAAAGGAAGCGGGTTCGGATTTCTCTGGGTTTTTCTCAAGAGATAGTTTATTCACAACGAAGGCAAGCCCCGGTTACATTAAACCCTTTCTTGATGTTTTAAAAAGCTTTATATCACTTATGTTTATGATATGTTGCATTAAGTAGTTAGGAGTTGAGTGATAACCTAATTGCCGCATTTACCATCCTTGTTTATTTCAATACCATCCTTGATAACTTGTTTCTTTTTCGAAAATGCTTAGTGATGCTTAGCCCCGCTTAATTAGTTAAGCTTTTTCATCAAAATGTTTTATTTGAGGAGATGGTACTGTTTTCGAAAAAAGAAAGAGATGTAGTGATGAATTTGAGATCGGACGGGACGTAGGGGTGAAAGCAGGCGTGATACCTAGCCGTGCTTGTCCCGTGTTGGTCGCTTAAGGACCGTCCGTTGTTTGGCCTCGAGTGAAATCGGTACTTTTTGAACGCAAGTTGCGCCCCGAGGACGTTTGGGTCAATGGCACGCCTCGAGTGGCGATCACCCCGTGTCGACGAAACTAATCGGCCACATGCCCCTAAGCCCTCGATCTCGGGGGTGTACCAAATCGGAACGGACAACCGCGCACCGGGAGTGGAGATGGCGGGGAGTAGCATGTACCCACCCTACTTGGTCAAACCGCTGGTCATTAGGGCGGGGTAGGGAGGTGGAGTACTTGTGCTCTCGGGTGGCAATGGACCCAAATCCGTTTTGGACGAACCGAGTGAGGGTTGATATATTCAAGCTTAAGTGCTACATATGTCGTGTGGTTAGGGATCCCCACCGGTATAATCGGTTCATGAATCGCCGTTGCTTCTGAGAAGGAGACCCGATTCCCGGACCTTCATCGTAGTAAATGATGGAATATGTTTTCGAGGAAAGAGAGTTGGAATAAGAAAAAATATGTTTGCTCTAGAATAGGATAACCTAGAGTATATGAGCTACTAATCTGAATTAAAAATATTGAAAGTAAGGATTCACTTATAGTAGCTTTTCTCGCAAAAGAGTTCTTGATTCTTGCTAAAGCCTTACCTTGACTCCTAAGACCAAAGATTCCCGAGTCTTCTCCTCTTTTTCTTTGTCGGGTAAGTCTTGTTGAGTACTCCCGCACTCGGGGTTCTTTTGACCCTTGTTGCGGGGAGCAGGTCATGAGCAGGCTTGTTTTGGTCCCTCGCCGCATGACGGTGTACCGGAGGAAGAAGATGAGTAGAGTTGAACCCTCCTCGGCGGGGTTGTCGTTGTATTATATGTATAATGTTACTCCAATAATTTCAGGCTTGTAATAATGTTACTTAAGTTTGTTTATTTGAACAAATGGTTTGTAAACTTATGGTTATGTAATCCTTCCGCCGCTTACTCGATGTATTTTGAATAAAGTGTTGTAATACTGGAGTGACTTGTTAATGAGATCTTGTTCGGAAGATTAATAGCACTTTCTAGATTATCGGAACTCGTGCATAATGATCGAGGTCTTAATGACAATGATAAGTGCATGTGGGCCCCAGTAATTTAGGAGGTTCTGCTACAATTGGCCGAGACCTCCTCCGGCTAGCAACTCCTTCGTCGGCCGAGACCTCCGCCGACTACCTCCCTCGCATCGGCCGAGACCTCTCGTCGGCCAAAGAATTCTGCCAACATCAATTGTAGATGTATTCAAATATAACCAAGAAAACACTTACGAATCTGTTGGACAATAGAAGCCTCGACCACACCTTTGGCAGAATCTCCTCTTTACCTCCGTCGGCACACTAACAACCTCTATAACCCCCACGCTCCGCCGTCTTCCTCCCAATGTCCTTGTGAGTCATGCTACGGGTCACTTTCGAGGTATTTGGTGGTCATTGGATTCATCATCGGACACCTAAGTGGTGCGCGATGGACTCCACACACAGGGAGTAAAGTCTAGAGCTCAATCATTTAAGGATATGGGTCAAGATCACTGTAATAGAGCCTCCGCCGCCTCACATAGTATTGGTAGCACCAAACAAAGAGCTCAGTCTGGGAGTAGCTGGGAGCCCATCTTTAGGACTAGTCACCATAGCACTCGAACCCTTATCTTCACCGTCACCGGATATGTTGACGCCTTCGTTACTAGCAAGACTGCTTGGAGGAGCCTTGCGCTTCTTCGCAGTCCTCGCCAACCTAGCCATAGGCACCTCCATTGCCTTTGTCGCCCTCATTATCTTCCTACCAACAAAGTGGAGAACTCTTGGTGAAACCATATGAGCACCATAAAAAAGCCCTATCTTTTCAAAAACACGGGTGAGTCTTGGCATATCCCCAGAGGCGGACCTCCATGCCAAAAAATCCATTCTCCAAAATATCATCCAAGATAGCACAACCATTTTTCATAACTGCCCCTATAGACTCGCACACGCCTCTTATCAACGATCAGATTGCAACCAAGCACAGGAGTCGGGGCACTTTCCATCTCCACATCAATAGACACATCTCTACTTATCACCTTAGGCATGCTACAATTTTTTCAATCAAATCACGACCTTCGGAAAAGCTTGCAAGCCATCACAAAAGCCTTCGAACACCTCTCACTCTATGGTGTTATCTCATCAAGAGGATTCACCTTAACAAGTGCCCTGATAGGTGGCAACTTTGAGGCAAAGGGAAACCTATGAAAAGACCAACCATCAGGTTCTTTGCGCTTGGCAGGAGAGGTCTTCACATAAAACCATTGATCTAGCCAACCCTTATGCCACTTGCCCTTCTAGCTCCACGAGATTTGATAACACTCAGCCTTGTGCATTTCAGCAAAAATGTGCAGATGCCAAACGGTCTCACCAATAGACTTCTACTGTCAGTGCAGTCCACAGTTCTCCAAAAACACATCAATATTAGGCTCCACCCAATAAGACAAATAGGACCAGAAGAACTTGGTAAGGACAACCAAAGAGTGGACGGTGAGCTGGTGGACCTAAACCTAAAACTCGCCAAGAACCTTCACCGCAAAATGTCACCTCGATCTAAACCCACAACTAAAGAAATCCTTGAAAACCATGGTGCAGTCTTGGTCTGGAAGCTCAGGAACAACTTCATCAACAGGAACCATTGCCAACCCCTTAGAAAAAAATACTTGTTCTTCACAAACTTACCAATATCTTGCGTGGTTGCTTTAGACCGGCCAAGCTCATAGGTGATCCCTTAATCTTTGTCATTGTCATCTCATCCAAATCTCGAGCCTACGCTGAAACAATCAAACACCCCCACAAAGGGTTACCATGTGCGGTAGGAAGGAGAGGCAAAGGCTCACCAAGTGCGAAGCTCCTAGGGTCGAAGCGGGCAAGGAAGATCAGACCCAAATTCTCCTCGCCCTAGTGATCGCTTGTGTGATGCTCCCAAGTTCTAATGAGCTTTAAGCCAAGGTCCATTGCAAGAAGAACAAGTGGTGCTAGAAACCAACCACCTCAAACCCAAAGCACTTGCCGGCGATCTGTGCAACCTCTGACAAAACCAAGGCTGGTGCGCACATCTACCAGCCTGCAAAAAAATGTGTCAAACACGAAAACAACGACCGTTCTGCAGGTGAGAATAGTTGTTTCTGCATGATAGGCACTGCATATTGCACCAAGTATTAGGCGCATAGCAAAAACCTCAGTTCACTACTTTAATCGACACTGAAGCTCTGCAACACTCATACAAACTATTACTGAGTAAACATAGAAGCACCACCATTGCATCTTACGCAAACCATGGGCAACACTTGGCAGCCCATGCCTGCTCAGACGAACTAAAAAGCTAGAACTTGCAATAGTGCGGGCAAAAGCTATGGAACATTTACAAATTCCGCAGGTAGCACTGCACCGCTCTGCACTTTCGACTAACAAAAATTTAGAGACAGAGCAAACCAATGGTTAGTCTGAACAAGAAAGGCCTATGGCGCCAGACCCATAAAGCCGCTACTGGACTCCAAGACCTTCGATTCCTTTGTGCTGCTTGAGCTGAGGCTATATTAATGCAAGAGCCAAGCTTAGGTACAATCGGCTTCAATAAAAAGGAGTTGGGTATTCTCGTGAATATCCAAGCACCAATCTAGCTCCGCCCTACATAGATTTAGGGTCCCCGTGGTTCAATAGTGGGTAGTTGCGGTTTAAGGCCAACGTGTGCCCACCGCTTAAAATAAAAGGGGAAGGTTTGACATAGACGAGCCGGGAGCGGGAGAGAGCCTTGCGGTCGCCGAGGCGCCTCGCATCGAGGTTCATGGCTCGCCTATGTCAAACCCTCAGATCGAGGGAAGACGTCGTGGTACCTCCACCCTCGAAGCTCAGCCTCACCTATGTCAAACATATGTCAAGGGGGGAAGTTGTTGGGTACCATCCGTCTCGAACCCTCGTGTTTTGCCTATGTCAAACATGTACCAAGGGGGAAGTCAGTAGTGGGAACCGCCTATTGACGGAAGATTGACCGAACACTTGCTCGAATCCTAGCTCAAGTATTGCAAGAGCTCAAGCTGAAAAAGGAATCAAAGGCCAACAACAGCTAACCCAACTAGGACCTCTGTTTGAGAAATGTTGAAGACCCATGGAAGAGGGGTCAATATCCCCGGTAGATCTACCTCGACGACCGGGGCCGACGAAGGCCCCGGATCGATATCCCTGGTAGGTCAAACTTGCACAACCTCAAAATGGAGGGAAGCCTCCGCGACTTGACCAAAGGAGAATTGAGGGCGAGGTCTACCTATGCCAAACCGCACCCTCAAGGGGGGACTGTTGGGGTGTAGCGGATTAAGTCGCTTAGGGCGGCCGAAGACGTGAATGCAAAGCTCAAAGAACTCTAAGGCCACCTCGCCGCGCCTTTGGACACCAAGGCCACCTCGGACTCCAAGTCCGAGGTCCAAGAGCAGGGTCTAGCCAAGGTAAAAGAGAGGAGGTCTAGCCAAGGTCCGAGGTCCATGAGCAGGGTCTAGACGAGGTCCAAGAGCGAGGTCGAGTGATGCTAAGCGCCAGATTCACCTCCTCGGCCGGGACCGGGGAGCTAAGGCCGAAGGACCGCCTCACACCGACCTTGCCCTTAGGGGAACTGCGGCCTGTGCACCGCGTATGGTGATCCCGCGCTAACAACCGATAACACTTTGTCAATTCTTTCTATTTGCTTCCAAGTGCAGGAATTCGAAGAGCGGAGCTCACCTTCGCAGAATCGCTGGCGAGGCTTGAGGCGCGAAGGCCCGAGCACGAGCCTCGGGCGCAAGGACCCCGACGGCGCCTCCTCCGGCGGGCCGGGCCTTCGCCGCGCAAGGTGCCAAGCCTTCGCCGGGCCCACGCGGTGCGCGCAAGGTCGCAGTGCGCGCATGGCACGCGCAGTCCGCTCGCGCAAGCCCGGATGCGCGCGCAAGGCGCGCCGCGAGGCGGGTGCGCTGACTTCGCGACGAGGCTCCGCTCCACGATTGTCGGCCACCGCGCGAACCTTCGCTTGGCCTTCGCGGCGAGTGGGCCTCCGCTGGAACCTTCGCCCGGGGCCTTCGCATAAGAATGCGCAAGGGGCCTCCGCACGGGAACCTTCGCTTGAGGCCTTCGCCAAGAATGCACAAGGGGACCTCCGCACCGAACACGCAAGCGCCTTGGCACCAAAGCATGCGAGGTAGGGGTTCAGAGCTGAGATCACCTTCGGCTACCGGGGGCTTCGCACCGAGAGCTTTGTGCAGACCTTCGCTTGGGGCCCTTCAAGAAGAACCTTTCTCTTAGCCATCGCAAGCAAGAATGCGCAAGGCCAAAACTCGTAAGATACACGGGTGGAGATGAATACTAAAGACCGGCGCACGGCCGGGACGTGAGGCCCGGGCGCAAGGCCCCCTTGGCACGGCGACCGGCGCAAGGCCCCCCACCAGCACAAGGCCCCCCGCACAGCCTTGGGCCGGACCGAGGCGATTTCCTTCTCCCACGGGTGTTCGGACAAATGACCGAGATGCCCTGGGTTTCTACATCCGTAGAGAATATTCAAGGAATATTCGTAGGGCATTCTTGTATTTAGACCGAGGGCATCCGTGCGCCTATAAAAGCGGGGGACACCCCGGGTGTAAGGACTGTTGGTGACAAAGTAATGAAACCCTAATTCTCGTCCTCCCCTCGTTTTGCCTACGTCATCATCCGCCCGAAGCATCGTTCGGGGCGGAAACCGTGAGTGTGAATCAACGCTTAAGGCCGCTAGCAAAGCGCAAGGTTGCGTACCTCGCGCAAGGCCTCAACTCGCAAGGGTCCTTTCGGTGTTCGGAACCGTAGTTCCAACAAGGTGCATTTTATTTGGGATAATTACTACGTCAATGGTTAACTAGGGATCTGTAAGAGGGCAACGTATCGTATGCAACCCACCTTCGTGTGCAACCTATACAACCACCAATTATGACCACAGGATCTGGATCCAACATCTAGGATTTTTTTCACTTAACCCCCTCCACCTGTGGTGTTTAAATCTAACCCATGTGTATTAAGGTCAGAGGGTTTAAGTGAAAAAAAATCCTAGACGTTGGATCCAGATCCTGTGGCCTTAATTGGTGGTTGCATAGGTTGCACACGAAGTTCTGGTTGCACAGATATGTTCCCGTAAGAGAGAGAGACTTGTTTTGGTGGAGAGATATTCTGAATGTCTCCCTCTTTTTTGGGTATGGCAAAACACCTCCCAAAAAGTTGGAAAATTGATCTCTCTGGACAATCTTTGGTCGAACATATACAAGACTAGCATATCCAGAATTTGTTGTATTTCACTAAAAAATGTGTCCCAGCATAACTAAGGCTAATAAATTTGCTCACCACCATCATATGCATTCTCCGTTTCATCTCCCTTTCAGTGTGGAAGGATTTGAACATTTCAAAACCTCTCAAGTAAAATTGGCGGTCTTGTTATATCAAAAGATCATGATACCAGTGGCTGATTGCATTGTCAAAAGACAATTACAATTAGTTGCAATCAACTCACCTACAGATCGAGCACTATCTCGCCATACAACTGAGTGCGTTGTTTGTTTTGCTATTGGGCTAATTCATGAGTTACAACATCGCACTCTCCCATCTTTCTGAACTTTACTTCTAGAAGTAAAGATAAAATAAAGAAATGTTGACCTCAACACTGTATAAGATGTAATGTTTTAGGACTTGTCTTCTCTTGAGTCCTGATTCGTTGGGATGCTATACTACTGGAAACTCAATTTCCTGTCGGGTTAAAACCGTCACTGAAATAGTAGAAACCGACGGAAAAATTGAATAATCAATTTTCCTGTCGGTTTACCGCAAAAAAAATTCCGACGGTAATAGAGCGACAGAGAAATTAGTCGCTTTGTCGCTATTGGATTCAAGGATCATTGATTTATCATGATCGCATCCACACTAGTGTGGAATCCGGGTAATTGTAGTTTCGCTCCCGTGCCCACGATGAGAGAATTATATATCAATTATGTCAACTCCATGGAGTGAATGAAACAAGTCACCCTTCCTTACGTGCTCTCCTCTCTCCTGCTGCCTTCCATTCTCAAAGCTGTTCATTTTTAATTGTTTCCTATTACGGACTGTTCTTTGGATTACCAGATTAACATGCATGTAGAGTAGCTGATGCTGTGAAATCTACGTTGTTTGTAGGAGTAAGAAGAAAGGGAGTCTGGATTATTTAAAGGTCTAGATGGCACGATGTCACCAATGAACAAGGGATAGGCGGGCAGTGGGTGAAGAAATGGATTCAATACTAAGTGAGTAGGTACGGCAGAGGACAATGGAAGTAAAATTTTATTCACGTTTGTTGAACTGAGTCAATATAAAAATGCAAATTAGATTTAGTCTAACCACTCTGCTTTCACATATGAAAATACATGGATTCGTATTCACATTTGAATTAAGAGAAATATTACAGCGATTGGAGTTAATGAGAGCCCTTCGTTTGGTTAGATCAAATAGTTAAAAATTAGGAGGAACTAATTGAGTGGAACTTAAAATGTGGACTGGAACTAAAATTTAGTGGGCTATAGGACGAACTAGCTTCTAATAAATTTTGAAGGTAAGAATAATACTTTCACATGTGACTATGTGAGAGATTTCCTCTTGTTTTCCCATCAAGCTTCTGCCATTGTTACTAATAGTAAGATGAGATGGAAGAACCAACTACACTTACACATGTAAAACCTACCCTACTTGCAACTCACAAAGCTCTAACAACATATAGTTGTGACAATTAAAACACAACCATTCCTAGTATCTATCTAGAAAAAAAATGGCCAAGCTAGCCACCTTGTCATGGCTGTCTTCCTCATTTGCAGTGGCATGGCGTCCACGTCTCATCCTCGCACGCACATGGCACTTGCACTAGGGAGGCCGTGGAGCAGAAGGCACCAGATTCCGAGGCGCGGGCGGACGGCGCTACCACTCTCAGCGTTGATAGGTGGACCTTGATGAACAGAAACGCCAGGTGTCGGGATCGTAGAATGACTAGTTTCCACGACCATCCAGCAAGCATAAGAATGCATTGCGTGGGGTTCAAAAAAGAATGCATTGCGTGCAACTTTTTTATGTTGCATCTACCTTGTGACCCGTAAATAATGTCCAGCATGTGATCGTTTTCTACACATGCATTTCCGCCATTGTTAGGTTGCATCTACCTTTGTGTCATTTTGCTACTAGTATCCTCTCTCCTGATGCCGCTCTTTCCTATATGGATTGTAGATGCATGTGTCATATCCATATCAAAGCACGGCTAACATGATTTACTTGGTGTGAGAAAAAAATAAATCAGGTGACGAAGGAGCATTCACCAAGTGGTGAAGGTGTGAGGAACAGGCTATATTGCATTGTTGTGAAGAAACTTGTTGATCGAGGTGATGGATGCAACGGAGTAGCTAGTTTTATAGCCCCTGCCGTCCACATAAACTTGAGTACATGACATAAATCTAGTTGTTCTACTCCTATTAATATAGGAGCTAAAGCTATGAATTAATCCGATCCTGCCACATCGACTCCGCATAGGAGGAGGTTGACGGGGGGGTGGGGGAGAGAGAGAGAGAGAGAGGAGTAGATCGGCGATTGGAGAGGTCACATCAACCACGCGTGGGAGGTTGCCGCCGCTCTTCCATTCGTGCGTGGGAGACGAGAGGATAGAGGAGGGGCTAAGGACAGTTCCAATGGAAGAAATCATAGTAGTTTCTATAGCCTAGGACACCGTATCATGAAACTATCTTTTCCATTGCAAATTTTTCTAGTGGAGTCTGATAAAATTTTGTCAAATCATTCAGCGTGCTCTTCCCTCCCATCTGTGGATCCTCTGTGCATCAGGTTTTTCTTTCTCTCTTCCGTCCATGTTACACAGGCACATGAAAGCTCAAGCAATAAGAAAACATTAACTAATCACTCCACTAAAAATATAGATGGGACTACACGAAGAGGAACATTAAAAAAAAAAATCAAAAGACACTGAAGACTTTGTCAAAGGTTTGAACACTTAGTGAAGCGCACAATCAAAATAGTGGAACGCTGCAGCAAACGGCCGAGTCCCCTGGTGGCACAGCGCCTGTCGCCTCGTGCTCCGACGCAGGAGGCAAAGGCAAAGGATGGACACAACAGCCCCTCTGCCCGCTGCAGCCCCAGCCATATGCAGAACTTGCGAGGACCTTCATCGAGGAGAGCTGTGAGCGAGCGAGGAGAAGCATCTGCAGGACGCAAACGAGGGCCTTTAATGAGTGCCCTCAACTTTTTAGATAAAGGAATACTCATTCCAGCACTGGCGGATGTACATTGGGGCAAGCTGGGGCAGCTGCCCCAGCTAAATTTCCGTCACCCAAAAAAAAAATCCACAGATTCGGCATTTACTGTGGCCCATAAACAAAAAGGAAAAATACGCCATCGCGCATGGGCTGGGATGCACACGCACGGGAAACTATCTGTCTTCTCATCGCTCGTCACTCGCGAAGTCAAGTCTCGCCGCGTCGTGTTCCTGCGAGGCTGCGTCCGACTGCCGCCGCCGCCCTCTCGAGATCTCGCCGTCTGGTCGCGTCACCCCCGCCGCTGCACCTGATCTCGCCCTCTAGGTCGCACATCACGCACGAGAAAGGCAGGCAACAGCCGCACGCACGGGAAAGGCAGCAGTAGCCGATCCATGCAACCCTAGCGAGATCCTGCAGCTGCGCGACGGGCAGAGGCAGGTCATGGAGGAGGAGGATGGGATTGCGCCACCGCCGGCCGCTACCGGGGCTGGCCATGGCCGCGGTGGCCGGGGCTCTGGTGTTATTAGCACTTTTATTTTTGCATTTTAGCATGTATTGGTGCAACAACTATCAATTTATTCTTCAAATTTGAGGTAATATCTCAACTTCGCATTAGAATTGTGTGATTGCAATGTATAGATGCATTAATGCGATGTGAATTGCAATGCTCTTGATTTTGGTTTAGTCGGTCATTAGAAGTTCGCCCCAGTTGTTTTATTTTCCTGGCTACGCCACTGCATTCCAGGCTTCACATCCAAGCTTATTGGATGCTTACAGCTAAGGGCACGTTTACATGACTGGGGCATGGCCCAAAAAAACGCTAAACGGGTAGCAAGGTAAGGAAAACAAATAAGCCTCACGCAAGAGGAAAACCAACCGAGATAGAGTTCAAGTTTTCGGTTTCTGTCGTGCTCCTGTTGCCTCCCACTCTCAAGGATGTTCATCTCTGTTTTCTTGCTAATTTCTTCTTATTTTGATTGTTCAATGGGAAGGATGACATAGGAAATAGTAACTGATATTATGTGAAGCCTAGGCTGTAATTGTAACGAGGAATGAAGTCTTATTTATAGGTCAGTACGCCTAAGGTATACTCCCTCCGTCCCACCGAGTTTGTCACCCCTCGATTCCGTGCCATCTTATTCGACGCTTCGTCTTATTCAAATTTTTTGCACAAATATAATTTATTTTGTTACGACTTATTTTATCAATGAAGATACTTGAATATTGATTAATTTATTTTATGATTTGCATAAATATTTTGAATAAGACGGATGGTCAAACATGAAGTTTAAAAGTCAAAAACATTTAAGCGACAAACTTCATGGGACAGAGGGAGTATAGGGTGAGAAAAGTGGGTGAAGAAATGAGTTCGGTATTTCATTATTGCAGTGTTTTGCACTAGTAACGAAATGATTTTGCGAGCACTTGCAAAATCTTTTCCGTGGCGGCACTTTTTTGCCCGTCACGGAAAATACCCCGCCACGCCCAGCTTTTTTACGTGGCGGGCGTTTTCGCCGCACGGGGAAGATTTTTTGCGTGGCGGGCACCTTAACACGCACGCCACGCCAAAATAAAATCTTTGCGTGGGCGGGCGTGTTAAGGTGCCCGCCACGCAAAAAATCTTTCCCCGTGGCGGGCATCTTAAAAGGCCCGTCACCGAGAACATCAGAGGCCCAAATGCCCATGGCGCGGCCCGATAACCATCTCGTGGTATAAATATAGGAAACTAGGGTTTCCTTCACTCTATTCCTCTCCCCCGACACTTCTCTCCCAACCACCGAAACTTCCCAAACAACACACCCATCAGATCCACGGAGAAGGTCGCGCCGCTCCTCCTCCTCCGCCGACACGGACGCCGCCCCTCCCTTCACCGCGGCGACGACGACGCCGCCCCTCCCTTCTCCACCCCAAGCACCGTCGCCGCCCCCTTCCTCTCGCGGATCCCTGGCAGCGCGCGGACGTCCCTGAGGCCGGGAGAGCGGATCCGGTCGTGGCCCGGAGACAGCGGGGCGGATGAAGGCGGATCTCGGCTCGTGGGGACGGCGCAAGGTCATCCACCTCGGGACGGTCTCCCCTCTCTCTTCCTCTCCCATCCCTCTCTCTTCCTCACTCTTCCTTCTCTACAGTCCGACGGCGGCGGCGGCGGCGGGCTTCCTCTCCTTCGCAAGGCGCTGATAGCGGATCCACGCCGGCCGGCCCCAAAGACGTCGCGTCCGGGGGCGCGGATCCACGCCGGTCCGGCCCCGGCCAGCGGGCGGCGGTGCGGATCCATGGAGGGGCAGCCCCCAAGCGGCGGTGGCGGTGGATCCACGCCGGGCCAGCCCGAATACGTCGCAAATGCTCGGATCCGGCTCTCCGGCGGCGCGGCTGCAGCCCTAGATGGGCTCGGGGGCCCATGGATGGGCTTGGCGGGCCTGTCTAGGGTTTGTGGGTTTTTATTTTTTTTTCCAAACCATCCCGTGGCGGGCGTTCTAATGTGCCCACCACGGATAAAATCTTTTACCGTGGCGGGCACTCGTAGCCCGCCACGCAAAGTCACGCCGATTAACCGCGACCTTTTTTCATTAGTGACGGCTCACGAAGGCCCGCCACGCAAAACCAATTTCGTCCGTCACGCAAAATCTTTTTGCGTACTAGTGTTGGTCGATGGAGAAGTACGGAAGACACAGAGCATGGTAGTAAAATGTACTGACATGCCAAAATGGCCCATGTGCATCATCAACATTCATAATTGATATAACTCTGCACGTTCACTACCTTAATTTATATTTCTGCTGCCATGAGATAAGGTACTCCTGAAAAATGTGGAGTTAACCTCTAGCTCTACCTTTTTTTTTGCAGATTTATTGAAGCTAAAAGTGTTTGGCAACACAGAGTTGTAGTAGAGCTGCAAAAACTAGAGCGGAACAGTCAGTCCTAAACACTCCAACACATTCTGTCACCGCCATGTATGCATGTAAGAGACCTATAGGGCAAAGTGACATATGTATGCCGTCCAAATCCAATTCTTGCTTGGAATGAGATGCATCAAGAATTGATAATCGACTCAGCTGTCGGTGCCAATGCCAACAGTTGGCCACCTTTAGCCTGGCAGTCAAGCAGCCCATGATAAGAAGAAACTTGTGCTTCAGAGTCCAGTTTTTGCCATATCATTACGTATAACCGTTCCTTCTCGTGGGGCTGTTCGGTATCCCTCTCTCCCGATAAACCGTGCCTGGCACAAGAAGCTTTTTCCGGGGGTTGGTGGCTAGGAGGGTATGACCCAATGCAAACTGTGCCTTTCTGTGCCTAACCAATAACCATGCATGAATCGTAGGTTAGAGAATTCCTGTAAATTTTGCAACACATATTCGTATCTGACAAATAATTGTGGTAGGAAGCATCTGGGGTTTCAATTCTCAAAGGACACACTAACTGCAAAAATCCAAATATGTTGTTAAAATCCATATTCTAATGTGGATATAATCTGAATTTCGGTTGGGTTTCAGATGAGAAAATTAGTAGTACCATGCGAGCCAGCGTCAGGAAACACACACGCGGCTGCAATATGTTCACCCTGCGGGCACCAAAATCAGCATATGTGTATATCCTAATGCAAATTGGTACTTTCAAATTATGCAAATTGGTACTTTCAAATTATATTCTTTCCGCAACAAGTCTAAAATATTCGGATTTGTATATATTCGCAATTGGATTGAAATGTGAAAAGTGATGCTATATAAAACCGTATCCAGTTCTACTCTGCTCTTTTTCCTCTTATCGAAAAATACAATTCCACCCTGCTAAAAATGAATCAAACTGAATAAGAGTGACATATAGCACCGGCTAGCTAGCTGTAAAACTCAGAACTTTTTTTGGGGTTAGCAAGATTTGCAACCGTGTACGTAATAAGGGGTATATATATGTAGTCAATGAAGGCCGGTTAGGTCACGGCCAACGGAGGCAGCACGCGGTGTTAGCCCCAGCAAAAAACTCGAACTCCACGTAGTTGTTCACATGTTGGAACCACAACTCTTCCATTGCAGGCTACACTGTGTTGCCTTGTCAGGGTCCCATCGCCGTAGTCATGCATGTGAAAAGTCTTCAAGTTTGGAGAGAGAGAGAGGGTGGTGGAATATGGTGGTCCCTTGCTATTATACGTCAGGGCCAGACTACTACTCCACTCCATCACGTTGCTCATCTGCAGCTCTATTGCTTTTTCAGTTGAAGCCATCGGCGCTCCTGCAGTATGCTCTGACATCCTGCGAGGCCACTTCTCGCTGTGAAGTGGCGTTGCGCAGCTGATGTGGATGTTGGGGCAGTACGCCACCTTGGAGCGTTGGGGAAGGCCTTAGGTTGTATGGCATGGATTAATTTCCAGCTGTAGCATGTGTGGTACAACTAAATTTATGTCACACGTAGTGCTCAAGTTCATTTAATGACAGAGCTAGGCTATAAAAAGCTAGCTATTCTGTTCCAACCTTCACCACGTACACCTCAACAAGTTCCCTAAAAACAACAAGTTCCTCACTAGACAAGTACACCTTCATCTCTTTTTGGTGAGCATATTTGTGTGCTCTTCGGAATGGGCTGCATCGGGAATTCATAGTCAACATGATTGTCAGGTTCCTTGGCTACCACAGTTGGCACTTTCTAGGCATTGAATGGAAAATGGATCTCTGAATTTCGGTTGGGTTTGGATAAGAAAATGGGTAGCATCCAAAACCTATTGGCTGCAATTTTTCTCCATCTTCAGAGATTATTATGCACTTGGTTAAGGACGATTTGGTATGACCATGCCAGCATATGGTTCAATTCGGACAGTTTTTATTCTACATTCCTCATCTTTGTCACGGGGTCGTATGTAGGCACCTCTTATGTAGGCCACTAAGACGTTTCCAGTCAGTGCTCTCTATGCCACTAAAGACTGAGATTTGATCGTGGGTCGGTGTTTGAAATCAATGATATATTTCAGTTCAGCTGTCCACTTGCTGATGTGGCCTCAAGGGGTTGTGTTGACAAGACTTCAATGTAATGTGCTTACAAAGTGCTGTTTTAGCTTTCGCTAGGCCATGACAATATATATGCAATCTTTTAACGCTCCTAATATATATTGCATCTTTGCTCCTAACAATGCTTCGAAGACATTGGAAATATTTCATGCTTAAATTAAAGCATAGACGACCTTGGATTTCCAAAAAGAAAAAGTGCTTTGTAACGACCTCCAAGCCATGAGATACAGTTACAACTGAGTTGACACACCGTCGTCTAACACTAGATTGGCAGCTTCGGGGCTGCTTGACTGCTTGACCTTGCCTCTACTCTCATCCGAGTGTGTGTCGTGTCTGGCTAACCGCTCATGGTTGACGAGTGCATCTCTCCACACTCCTGTGTGGTGACTGCGCTTGAGTGAGCATGACTTTCATGTGTCTCTCGGCTGTCCCCAGTTCCATGTTCTTACTTCGAATTGTTTGGTGCTTTGTTCTATCACCTCTCCTGCATCTATTCTCCCGACGCCTTCCATTCTCAAAACATCTATATGTTATCCTTGTTTTCCGGCCTTTTACACACTAGCTAGTGGTAGAGTGGTAGTTGCATCCTCCCTGATACTAGTACTCATACTATATAGTACGTTGCAAGAAAGTGTTGGGCTCTCGAGTGTATAAACAAAGGTCTGGAGGTCTTGGCGGATGCACCCAATTCGATTACAGAGCAAAATTAAACTTATAGTACCCCACATGAGCTGTCCACGAGGAACCAAGATGCTTTATATATATATGTCCGCAAGCACCAGATTCTAGGATGGGCGCCTTACATGGTTGCTCCGATCCATTATGTGAACTCAAGATGGCAGCAAGTCCAGTAGCAACATTCACCTTTATGTTCTACAAAAAAGAAAACACAATCACCTTCATGCTCGACATTAATTGTTTGAAGGTTGTTTGATGTTTACATGCTTAGACAAAACTAGCTTACATAACGTACCAGACCGAATTTCGTTGCACGCGATTAATGAGCATGCATACCGTGCTTCTGCTAGGTATGGTACTCTGCTTCACTAGATGATAGATAGCTTGGATGGCAAAGATCTTGTTTGGAGGTAGTGCGGACTGCGGAGCACGCAAGCACATCAGGGGCATCGCGGGCGAGCTCGTGACGGTGCATGTAATTAAGCATGGGGAAGCGCATTAGACTCTTCCCTATGGAGAAGAAGGCACAAATAAGAGGAACAAAGGAAAATAGACGATGACAGGTGGGCTCCAGCTGTAACAGATAAGAAACCTCGTTCCTCCTCCAAACCAAACAAGAAACAGAAATGGATCCAACCCACACATCCAAACAAGAAATGGGTTCACCCCTCCCACAGTTCAACAATGGATCCAACCCATCCCTTAAAATCCCATGACCAAACATGCGCGAAGTTTCTTCGTGAGCGTGGCTGTTCTTAGCAAATTGGCACTTCCTTTGCTAGCTTTTGTGAGTGCATCCATAGAATGGATGAAGAAAACTAGTCACCTTTGTTGCATCTGTTCTCCCGATGCCTTCCAATCTCATAGTTGTTTATCTCTAGCTATTTTCCTTTTATGCAGGATTGGTAATCACTCTTTGCTGATGTCGCCGTCTAGTAGCTAACTAGTAGATGCAAGAAGGGCTGGGATCCCAAGTATATATATATAGAATCAAGGGTAGGTCGAGACGTGCAGTGTATAAAGAAGGGCTGCATATATGTTTGTAATTGCAGTACCGAGTCCCATGCAATTAATTCTTGAAAGAGGTGGAGTTAATTCATTGCTTTGTTCGATCAATGAGGTGCTTCATTGCTTGCTGCTGTCCTCCGCTATTCTACTGCTACTAAAAAGTGTTTTTGACTGCTACTAAGGGGTGTTTGGACTCTCCCGCTTCACGTTTTTAGCTCTGCTCCATATTTTTTTGTCAAACGATTCGAGCTCCACGCACACAGTTTGAGAAAAAAGTGTGGAGTTGTGAGAGCACCTAAAGAGGTGCTCCACAAACTAAGTTTTTGTGGAGCTTTCACGGTAGAGTTTACGATTTTGTGGAGCAGTTCCAAACATCCCCTTAAAAATGTTTTTGTTTAATTTTAGTTCACTTTTGCTAGCTTCAAAATTGGAGGAGTTTAATGTCATGTACTCTGAGAGTTCATATCTGTGGTCACAACATTATTGTTTCCTTATTTTGCTTTGATCTGATGCTATATTAAATATTGTATCTATGATTTAAGTTTACGGTTGATTATTTGGAGTGTACTTTATTATTACTTTAGTTTGATTATAATATGAATTTTGCTCTAGAATTTTATTCGTGCGCATTGAAATTTAGGATATTTATTCTGAGATGCATTTTTTAAGCGAGACAAAATAAATTTGGATTCGTATTTGCAATCAAATTAAAATGTGAAAATGGTGCTATGTGAATCTCGGTATCCATCTGATTCAATCCATTGTTTCGTTGCATCCGATGATATTTAGTATCTGGGTTAAAAACTTTCACGCAGTCACGAACAAAACCATATATATAGAGGTGATGGTCGAACTTGGGGTGCGAGCTTGCTTAACACGGATCGGACAGTGCCACGGTAGTTTGAAGAAACAAGGAAACAGTCAGATGCAAGATGCAGTCCAGTAGTCCACAGCTGATCTAGTACAGAGGGATGCCGCACGTCTCCAATTTTGGATGAGGAGACTTGTTGCACACCGGCCAATGCATCAGCGTCCAGCGATGGGCGTGACTTGCAGGAATCATCCGTTGTTTCGTTGCTACCTGAGCGAGATAGCCAGCCTGCTCAGACATCTATAGATCAAAATTGAACCTATAGCCAGTTTAAAAAGAGCTAGTAAAGTCTATTTTCCCCAGAACTTACGGAGAAACAAAGGTTTTGCTCACAACGCAGTGGTGGCTCCTCTCGTGTCGGAGGCCACCAGTTCGGGTTCGATTGATTCTCAGTTTTGGGATCAGCCACGTGTAGCACTGAGTTTCCCTGGAGGGAACTGAGCAGCGTTTTAGAGTACGGATCTTATTTTTTAGATTTTCGTTGCACAGTAAAATATACAGTGGTATAAACGGAATTGAAAGCGGCATATTCTGTAAAAGCAATCACATTTTAAAGAAGTGAAACAACTAGTAGTTTGCTAATTAACTTGCAACTACTTTTCCTCATCCACCTCATGAAGCTCAAGCCAGCCCACTAGAATGATTAGCTGGGCCTAAGATCGAGTCACAGGCGTCGGATAAGATCCGAGGTCGCATGATCAGGCGCCAACGCCGACTCCTATCTCTGCCAACTGAAGAAGCTGAGGTCCATCTTGACATGAGACACAAGCTGAGGTCTTGAGTCTCCCGGACAGTATTCCCGAAAACACTGGCGACTCTCCGGCACCTACATCTGTTCTCCCGATGCCTTCCACTCTCATCAGAGAGATGCTTTTTGTTTTACATAGCCAATCACTCTTCCGTCTTCCCTGATGTCTCGTGTCGAGCTAGTTGCAAGAAAGGCCAGCCGGGCTCTCGTGTGTTTATCTAGGGTAGTTCAAGACGTCTAGGCGGATATGTACACCGGACACATATTATATATAGCTAGCCAGTAGCCCAATACCGACCGAGTCCCATTTAATCAAATCATGTATAGGTGGTATATAGAGGTGCTTACTTCATTGCTTGTTGCTGTCCTCCGGTGCTGCTACTAAATTAGAAGTGTTTTTTAAAACTTTAGCTCACTTTTTGCTAGCTGTTTAATGTCATGTGTACTTTACTCTAAGAGTTATCATATCTCTCTGGTCACGACATTATTGTTGTTTGTTTTATTTCACTTTGATGTGACACTGTACTATGCATCGTACTCTATGATGTGGAGTGTACTTTTAATATTAGTAGTTCACTTTGATTACTAATTTATATATTATTATATCTGTGGCTAATGACAATATAACCCATGCATCTTGGAAATTAAGACCGGTATCAGGAGAAGTTAACAATACTTAAGCCTTTATTTGACTTTGATTTATCTGGCCTGTATTAAGTATTGTACTGTATGATCTTAGTTCACGGTCGACTATTTGGATCGGATCAAGTGTACTTTAATTTCAATAATACTACCACGCCCTCTTAATTAATATCAATAGGTACGACAAGAATATCCCAAGAGAATTATAAAAGTCAAAACATCCGATCCCACCTCATTAAAACAAAATTAGCCAGATCGTGCTTCGTGCACATCTGCATTTTGTTTATGCTTACAGCATGGATCCCCTTGGTCTTGGATTTATAGCACCTTCGCCATGCCCTTGAACAAAGGGTGGCATGGAAGTATTGAAGATTCATTCTCATTGGCACACGTTCGTATGCATGAACAAGAGCAAATACGAACTTTTGGAAAAGGACACGTAACTGAAAGTGTAGAGGACTACATTTTTTTTGTGACTCTGGCGCGTGCAGTTTACATTGAGTGGATACCATATACATCTCCAATGCTATTTTTATTCAATAGAAACTTTGTAATAATTGGTTGTGTACACCCCTAGGTGTAGAGGCCGGATTTTATTATCCATTATCTAAAAAAATATACATCTCCAACACTGGATTTGCAGACGTGTTGCAAGCCGCCTAGGTCCAAAAGGACACACGGTCAGTGCATCAGCGTCAGGCCAAATGGGTGTAACGAGCCGGCATTTCCTACATCGTTCAACAGCAGCAAGACAGTCTGCCTTTCGCGACCTATGTTCATTTGACTGGGGAATCGGGATATCGTGCTTGACATGAATGATTGACTAGTAGTCACCCTACTTGCATCTATTCTCCCGATGCCTTCCATTCTTGAAGCTGCTATTCTTGGTTCCTTTTATCACCCGCTATAGCTAGTTACCTCGCAGTGGTGCCATCAGCTACTAGTAGATAATATATATATAGTTGCAAGAAGCGATAGACTCCAGAGTATATATATAAGCAAAGGTCTAGAAGTTATGACAGATGCACTCGGACACAAGCATCATTATATATATATATATAGCCACTACGGTTCTGATTCTCATTCTTGGAATCCCAAAAAAGATTGTGCCAAACACTGTAATAGTGAAACGATTCTATAGCTTGGAGTGTGCTCCATTTCAATTCGTGTCCTCCTTTCTGTATTACCTAGTGTTTCTCACTACCAACTACCAATCACTTTAGACGTAGGTACGTGCTTCGTCCATATTTGTGCTTTCGTTTATGTTTAACTAAAGCATGGATCCTCTTTCATTCTCGGCACCTTCGTCGTGAACCATCTGCAAATAGTTCAACGCTCTTTGTTCGTTTTCCGAGAAATCAACTCATTCCAACTTTGACTAAATCTGTATAATGTTTTACTAACACTTATAATATAAAATTAGTATCTATAGATTCATGACGGAATATATTTTTTGTAATAAACTTTATTTGGGACATAAATATTAATATTGATTACTATAAACTTGGTCAAACTTTAGTCAAGTTTTGGTTTGCAACGTGTGGGTTCCCCACACACGGTTTGAACACCACGACAATTCCCATAGTTGCATTTTTTTTTGGGGGACGGAGTGAGTATATTGCAACCTTCCAATCCAAATAGGAAGGTACAAAAAGATTGGAAGATGTTAGAGAGTAGAGTTTTTTAATCTTATCCCAAATCAAAACAACAATCCCATATCCAATTTTGTTCTCACACTTCTTCCCCCTTTTTCCCCTTTTTTATTATAACTAGTAAATATGCCCGTGCGTTGCAACGGGAGAAAAAATACTAAAAATTTATTTAAATGATAACATATTTATAATTTATTTTATAATAACTATCACATTCCCATTATAAGTAAGCTAAGATGATAATAAATAATAATATTATATTAAGCCTATATCGAAATTAAAATACATATTGGTATATTTTTCCTTTAGTTGCAAAGCGTATAAACATTTGAGATATAAATATATCATAAATTTGTGGATTTTCTTTAGTACCCATGTGTTTCTTGACTCAATATTGACCTTTGTGGATTTTTTTACACGTTATACCAAGCACTGTAATTTTTGTCTATGTGTTAGGGTTGTTCTTTCCACCAATGATTATGAAGAGAGGTCTCTTTTGATTTTCTTAGATTTCATTAGACACTAATCTACTCAAGGTGAGTTAGTGAAGGCTTCGAGAACACCAACAATGAGGACATCATCCACATATTTCAATTTTACCTCTGGCGTTTTTCGATCATCATCGAATCTATATGCATGCAAAAATGCAGGCATGATTTAACACACCTATAGACATAACACAACCTAACAAGATTCATAACATCCATATTTTTCTGAAACTAACAAAACTCATTTCGCATTTTTCTGTCTTTTCTATAATTTTTAGGTTGATTTTGCAAGATCTATATTTTTCTATAAAAACTTAAAAAGAGAAAAATAAAAAGAAGACAAACAAATAACCTTGTATGGGTTTATTCCAGCCCAATTGCAAGGATTTGGACTAGGTATAAAAATCCTAATAGAAGCATCTTTACGTCTTTTCGTTCTCTCTAGCATCTTTACGTCTTAATTATCTTCCCCACTCCTACACTTAGTTTCCACGGTTGAAGGCAGGGCAGAAGAAGCAACAGGTCAGAAATCTTGCCAATTAAGTATTAGCGAGACAAATAAATATAAACCACCTAAATAATAGGAGACACTTTCGTCCAACCAAAGTTTGGTGCACGCGCCCCACCTTATTACGCTGTGCACGTGAATGCACCCCCTCAGACATGCGTACGCGCGGCGGCATGCTCTGCTTCGCCTGTTCGGCCGTATCAGCCACGGTACTACCATAGTATCCGTACGTACTCACTTTTGCTAGCTGTTTAATGTCATGTGTACTTTACTCTAAGAGTTCATCATATCTCTGGTCACAGCATTATTTTTGTTTGTTTTTATTTCACTTTTATGTGACACTGTACTATGCACCGTACGTACCCTATGATGTGGAGTGTACTTTTAATAATATTAGTAGTTCATTTGATTATTAATTTATATATTTATATATCTGTGGCTAATGACAATACAACCCATGCATCTTGGAAATTAAGACCGGTATCAGGAGAAGTTAACAGTACTTAAGCCTTTATTTGACTTTGATTTATCTGACACTGTATTAAGTATTGTAATGTATGATCTTAGTTCACGGTCGACTATTGTAATGTATGACAATGTACTTTTAATTTCAATAGTACCACGCCCTCTTAATATCAATAGGTAAGACAAGAATATCCCAAGAGAATTATAAAAGTTAAAACATCCGATCCCACCTCATTCAAACAAAATTAGCCAGATCGTGCTTAATTCGTGCACATCTGCATCTTTGTTTATGCTTACAGCATGGATCCCCTTGGTCTTGGATTTATAGCACCTTCGCCATGCCCATCAACAAAGGGTGGCATGGAAGTGTTGAAGATTCATTCTGATTGGCACATGTTCGTATGCATGAACAAGAACAAATGAACTCTTGGAAAAGGACACGTAACTGAAAGTGTAGAGGACTACATTTTTTTTGTAACTCGAAAGAAGTGGCGTGTGCAGTTTACAGTTGAGTGGATACCATATACATCTCCAACACTGGATTTGCAGACGTGTTGCAAGCCGGCCTAGGTCCAAAAGGATATACGGTCAGTGCATCAGCGTCAGGCCAAATGGGTGTAACGAGCCGGCATTTCCTACATCGTTCAACAGCAGCAAGACAGTCTGCCTTTCGCGAGACCTATGTTCATTTGACTGGGGAATCGGGATATCGTGCTTGACATGAATGATTGACTAGTAGTCACCCTACTTGCATCTATTCTCCCGATGCCTTCTATTCTTGAAGCTGCTATTCTTGGTTCCTTTTATCACCCACTATAGCTAGTTACCTCTCACTTGCCATTAACTACTACTCCCTCCGTTCCAAATTGTAGTTCACTTTTGGGCTTTTCTAGATACATTGATTTTGCTATGCACCTAGTTATACACTATGTCTAGATACATAGCAAACTAAATGAATCTAGAAAAGCCAAAGTGAACTACAATTTGGAACGGAGGAAGTAGTAGATAATATGTATATATAGTTGCGAGAGATAGACTCCAGAGTATATATATATATATATATATAGGGTGCACTTTCTATACACCTAGGAAAGAACTACACCCACCTCTGTAGTATGCATTCCCGTCCACCACCAGTCAAGCTAATGGGTTAACGAGTGGTTAACGGGTCCAGAAAAAAAATCAAAGTCAGGCGATGCATGTGCATGCTGATTCCATAAAAAGCGGATCAGGTTGTTTACTTCTACGTGAGGTTGGACGGTTGAGTATATATCCGCCATCCCTTACTTTGTATATACAAAATTTAAAGAGTATACTCTAGGGTATGAATACGTACTAGTATATTACTGATGCATTGGATTAATGAGTATGTATCGATACTATTCAGCAATTTCATACATTTTTACGTGTACGTCCTTCACGTGTATACAAGTATATGGACATACTTTTTGACGAGTATCAGTGTATCACCACACATACATGGTAGTATATACATATACTAATGAGATTATTTTGGTATATCCACATACTTTTTTGAACTGGAGTATCTGCATACTTTTTGAACTGCACATACTTTTTGGAATTGAGTATTTATACATACTTTTGGGAATAGGAGAAGAGTATCTATTGTTACTACCTCCACTTTTCAAACTTGTAAAAGTATTTGGAATTTTGCATGCAAGGAGTATGTACACATACGTGTTAAGTGGGAGTATGTGTACATACATGGGTAATTGAGTATCTATACATACTTTTTGAAATTGAGCATCTATACATACTTTTTCAAACTGAGTATCTGTACATACTTTTTCGAATCGAGTATCTTTAGATACTTTTAGCAATGGAATGCGTATTCATACGCCAAGATTTAGATGTATGGCAAAGGCCGCCGCCGCCGCCGCCGTCACTACTCTGTGAACGTGACCGCGACCGCTAGGTGGAAGGCAGGGGCCGTCGCTGCCGGAAGCACGCAAGAAGAAGAGATCGATCGACGCTGCCGCCGTTGATGGAGTGAGCCCACCGCCGGCGAGGAGCGCGCCGTCCTCGAAGAGCTGGCCGCGCGCACCACCGTGGCGTGCCTTCCACGCAGGCCGCCGCTCGGCAGGGGAGGACCTTGTTCTCTCTGGCGTGCGTGTTCCTACAAGTTCTAGACTAACAAGGATGAATCGTCAGAGAAAACAGAATCGTCAATGCTATTCAAAAGGAGGAAATCACCGAGATGGTCACCAAAATCAAATGACGCCGGTGTAGCACCAAGCCATGGCCAACAACACCTGGAATGGGAGCATGTGATAGGAACGAATCAGCATCGTGCATTAATTAATTAATTCATACTTGCCGTGCCGTCACACACATTCAAAAAGGTAGTGCAGCGCTAGGATGAGATGAGATGCAACCTGAACGTATATACTAGATGAATCACCAAAGGATAGTGTGCTGAATAATACGAAAGCACTAACACATCCCCATACTCTCCACATCTGTAACCTTGTTGATCGGGATGAAATGTTCGCCAGTCCAGCACCAAGATGAATCACGAGATCCAACACGCAGAGGCCTCGCCATGCATGTGACACCTGCTATACGTCGTCGACTCGTCGTTTCCCAGGCATCGGGCGCCGCCGTGCGCAGGTGACAAGCAGCGCTGCTGCTGGGGCTAGGCACGTCGCCACTAGGGGCTCTGCCGCGCTGCCGCCCGCGCGAGTCGAGGAGCGCCGCCGCCTTTGGAGAGGAGAGGCCACTAGCGCTAGGGAGCCCACCGAGCGAGTCGTGGTGGCACGCCGCTGCCGGGGGCCGCGCGGAGCACCTTTGGCCTCACCGCACCGCCGTCGGGGGATGCATGACGCGCTGGGTAGATGAGGACGAAAATGAAGTCGGCGATGATCTGTTCATACGTATATACTCCAACCATCCTCTCCTTAGATCCGATTTCCACGCTAATTATCCAAACACCCTACGCTGATTTTTAATTCATGTACGTATATACCCATACCATCCTCTCCCAGACCCGTTAACTGTGGTGCACCCTCGACGGACGGGGAATACACTGCGGGAGGAGATGGGTGTAGATACACCTAGCGTGTAGGAAAAATTTACCATATATATATATATATATATATATATATATATATATATAAACAAAGGTCTATATATAAGTTATGACAGACGCACTCCGGACACAAGCATGATTATATATAGCCACCGTATGGATGGGTGGAACGGTTCTGATTCTCATTATTGGAATCCCAAAAAGATTGTGCCAAACACTGTAATAGTGAAACGATTCTATAGCTTGGAGTGTGCTCCATTTCAATTCGTGTCCTCCTTTCTGTATTACCTAGTGTTTCTCACTACCAACTACCAATCACTTTAGACGTAGATACGTGCTTCGTCCATATTTGTGCTTTCGTTTATGTTTAACTAAAGCATGGATCCTCTTTCATTCTCGGCACCTTCGTCGTGAACCATCTGCAAATAGTTCAACACTCTTTGTTAGCTTTTCCGAGAAATCAACTCATTCCAACTTTGACTAAATCTATATAATGTTTTACTAACACTTATAATATAAAATTAGTATCTATAGATTCATGACGGAATATATTTTTGTAATAAACTTTATTTAGGACATAAATATTAATACTGACATTATAAACTTGGTCAAACTTTAGTCAAGTTTTTGGTTTGCAACGTGTGGGTTCCCCACACACGGTTTGAACACCACGACAATTCCCATAGTTGCATTTTTGGGGATGGAGTGAGTATATTGCAACCTTCCAATCCAAATAGGAAGGTACGAAAAGATTGGAAGATGTTAGAGAGTAGGGTTTTTTAATCTTATCCCAAATAAAAAAAAAAAAACAATCCCATATCCAATTTTGTTCTCTCACTTCTTCCCCCCTTTTCCCCTTTTATTATATTATAAGACACCAGGTGCCGTTACTTGTTATATGGGCCTGTCTACGCTTGAGCCCAATCAGGTCCAATTAAACGTGTACCGGGCTTTTCTACTCCTCTTCATCTTCAGTTGGCCCGACGGGGCTTCAAGGGTTGATGGGTTGGCCCGCGTCGTCTTCAGTTTTGATAGCTTCAGCAGCTTCAGATTCTGATGGCACCGAGTCTATGGTGACACTCTTGGATTCTTGGCACCTTCGCAATGAACCCTTGAACGAAACTTAAGAGCGGCATGGAAGTGTTGAGGGTTCATTCTTATTGGCACCTTCACATGCATGAACAGGTGAACTCTCAAACAAGGGCACGAAATCTGCAGAGTAGCTTGTTTTGCAAGCCGGCCTGGATGATCTAAAAGGACACGCCTAGTGCATAATAAACGCCAGCTCATCTTCTCGTTGCTTTTCCAGACATGTATGTTCACGAGACTGATGAATCGTGCTTGCTTCCAGACATGTATCTTCCTCGCTCCCGACGTTGAGAACACACCCCACAAATGGGTAACTCGGGGCTAGTGGTGGTTGGGGGCAAAAGGGAATTCAATGATTGGAGTTGGAGAAGCCAATGGTGGGTTTGCCTTTAGGACTGTTGAGTGGATCATTGCCAACGGAGGTACCGCTATAGAAGGCGACTACCCTCATGGTCGGATGTGCCATGGGGCTGGGGGCTCAAGCCCCTCCCCTACCCAGGCGGCGCCATTGAGCCCCCTAAGCCCCCATAAAATTTTCAGCCATAACACTTAACTCTCTTTGATATGTTAATAAAACCCACTAGACTCTAGTATGTTTAGATGAGATTTTGAGATTTTTTTAATCAGGATTCTTAACACATCCCATTGGAACCAAACGGTATCGTAATATATATCATATGGAGTATACTAATGAAAATATAATGAACAGGTGAACTCTCAAACAAGGGCACGAAATCTGCAGAGTAGCTTGTTTTGCAAGCCGGCTTGGATGATCTGAAAGGACACGCCTAGTGCATAATAAACGTCTCATCTTCTCGTTGCTACCTGAGCAAGGAAGTCTGCCTTTCCAGACATGTATGTTCACTAGATTGACGAACTCGTGCTTGCTTCAGAACCTTTGTGAATGCATCCGTAGCACGAATGAAGAACACTAGTCACCCTCTCCTTGCATCTATTCTCCTGATGCCTTCCATTCTTGAAGCGTTTTTCTGTTTTCTAGCTCTTAGGCACTATCGGTGTCACCTCTCTCACTGATGTGCCGTTTACTAGACTACTACTATACAGTATATATATACAAGTAAAGTTCCGATCCAGACGTTATGAAGATGTACTCATGTCAGGACACGAGTAAATTGAACTTTATTATTACATCCAATTATTTAAGAGTAAAGTATATTTAAGCCTAGGTCCAACAAATCATGGCTCTTTCCAGACGTGTCGGTCAATCATTTATCATGTATATGTAATGTTTATTTCTATAATTTTACATCATATTAGTGGTTTGTGACTTTTCTTCAATATATATATACAGTTTTGCCCTCTATGTACATGATATGTTGTTAGCCTATGCCTTTTCATACTTCTTTTCCTGATGATTGTGTTGCAGTCATTGTGGTCACATATCCCCATGGACATTGATAAAAGCCCTGATCGGCTTGTCCTACTATATATTTGCTGAACACATCGTTCTCATTAATCATGATTCCGAACTGTATGCACATCCTTCCCAGTAACACCGTACCTGTACATAATATGAAAGTTCGACTGGTCAAAAAATTGAAAGAAATACGAAGGTAAGATGGTCAATCTGATAGGCGTGCCCGCCTAAAATCGCTTTTATATTTTCCCTAGATCTGTAGTGTAGATTTGTGGGTAATATTTTTGAAACTGGTAAATGCGTAGATAGTGTCTGACTATCTGTTAGTTCCTCCATTTCTAAATAATACCGTTTCTTAAAATGTCTTATTAAGTCAAATTTTTATGTTTCAACAAATTTTTGTGAAATGAGTATACTATTTATGACACCAAATGAGTGAAAACTTCAGAGTCTTAAAATGGGTAATACTTTTACAAATCACAGTCGCCTAGAGTGAAATAGGACAGTAGATACATACATGCATTATTCAGAGTTTCAACGTTGTTTCAAACATAAAACCAATGGATATTTGTCTATGCGAAAATGCCTGTGTTATGGCTATACATTTTAAAGATCCAATATTTTTTCTAGTGGAGCGTCAAAACTTCACATCTTTTTATAAAATAGGTGACAGATATATGAAATAGTACCTTGTTGCATCACCATGATGAAATTTTCTTGACCATTACATCAACTGGTTTAGACGCAAATTATGTTAAGCGCTCATCTCCTTTGGGAGGCTAGCATCTAGAAAAAATGCAAGCTACAAAAACAAGTGATATATATAGAGAGAGAGAAATTAGTATGTTTGTCAGGCTAATCAAATTGCACTCTCTGATGTACAAAAACAACATAATTTAAGATGTGTGAATATTTCTTAATCCTTTTAGTTAGAGCACAACGCACCTCATAGACATAAAGGCCATACCAACAAATACTGCTTTAACAGCATCCTTGTGTCCAGCATATTCAAATGCTTGTGGTAGCATTTCATACAGTGTTAGAAAAAAGCCATCACTCCTCCCACTGTTAAAGAAAAAAACAGTTGAGTGAATACTTTTAGATATTTGAAAAGAATGTTTTTACATAAGTAATTATAGTTACCTAATCCAAGTAGACCTTCCAATATTTCAGGATTCAAGTTGCTTGGGAATAGGTAAGCTGCAAAAAAAAAAAAAAAGGAGGAAAACAAAACGTCTCACATGCATTTCTTTGAGGTACAATATAAATAACTCTATGAACTCAACAATTTTTCAATCATGACATCATGCTCTTTGTAAAGTCTTTAACCTTTGGAACCAAACTTAACCTTTTTGTTTTATATTCCTAAAAATGATGACAAATACTAAATAAATTATTTCCAAGTTTATAGGGTTGCGTTCTAGGTCCAGCCCATGAAACACAATGAGCAGAATAAATTATTTAAGCCTAATATTGCTTCTAGTTTTCTGGGGGAGAAAAGTGTGTCTGGGCCCGATACACCGCAGCCCAGGTCCAGCACATGAAACACAAGGAACCTAAGCCCACAACCCATGAAACACAAGTAACCTAAGCCCAATATTATATTTACTTAACATTGAAAGAATTGAAAGAACTTATTCTCATTCACTAATGCAAAGTAAGGGGACTGCTACAGATGATAATTAGTAGTTTTTTATTGCATCTAGTGCATCAATATGATTTGAGCAATTTATCATCCGTCCTGAATGTACTGATAATCCAATCTGAAACTTTTAATAGCTCAATTAGATTGTTACCACTATTAGAAAAGACAACTTACCCACAATAATCACACCTAGTGGTTCTGCAAAACCAGATAATGTTGCTAATTTGAAGGCTTGCCATTTGCTGCACCAGAGACATGGAAACTAAGTATTACTAAAAGTTTAAATATAATTTTTATTTTGTTTTCAAGGTAAGTGCAATAGTCATATTTCTGTTTTCTTCATGCAGTTTTTTAGAGTTCATGTGCAGTTTTTAGAGTTCATGCAGTTAGTGCCCTTAGTGGGCATTATACTATTATTTGATACAATGGGTCGACACTTTACTATAACATATTCAAAAATGAAAGGGGGCATATTTCTTCTATAAAAAAAAAAAGGCACATAGTACCTGCAAGTGGCAAAGTATGCTGGCAGAGCTACTGCAATACCCTGGGGATGAATGAAAGCAACAGGTAGGTATTAGCACATTTGATCTATGTGTTGCTAAAAAAAAGCACATTTGATTTGATCTATGTTGTGAACTAAATTGTGTATTGACAAGAAATATGGTACTGTCTATATAACTATTTTTAAAATTTATCACATTGTAACTAACAAGTTATTACTAAAATGTTTTGTAGTCATAAAGTGCAGGGTTCTACTTCTATGTTTGCACTTTAAATGAGAATATAAAGTTTCACCAGTATCTAGCAAAGCAATATAATTGTGTGAATTTCTGTACTCATTGTCAATTCCATACAAAAGCCAAATTAGATTAAATTACCTCTGGAATGTAGTGTAGTGCTATAGCAAGGGCCAAGTTCAAACCAACACGGAAGCCCTGATGAGTAGATAAGACTCTAGTTAGATATACAATATTTGATATTCACTATTAAGTTACAGCCTTGAGATTGTGAAACAAAGATCAAGTTAGCTAGACAGGAAACAATGAACAATACCTTTGTTGTTCCGAGAAATGCAGCAGTGCCCACAGGGAAGTTCTGCAAACTCACACAGCAACTGTATTTTTTTCAAAGCAATCATTAAAAACCAATTAAACTTGTAGTTGTAGGAAGATGCATATTATTCATGATTATATAAATATTGCATATATTAAAAAATTCAAGCCCTAGGGGTCATCTCTGAGGCACATTGTATGGTTACTATCATCATTAATTTCCTTTTTCAATATCAGTAAGTGAAAAGGTTGTATAATTAATCTGTGGATATTGATAAACTAGTCAATTGTTGTATACAAAGGCATCAACACAAATAAATATATGACACTTATTGATGGTAATTAACCTAGAACTCACATGGTTGCAAAGCAGTTAGTAGTTAAATATTGAATAACTCTTCAGCGATCTATACCAACATCAACATTTATATACAAATATTTTTATATAAGATTCTATTATATATAATAAAGCCACAAAACTTGTTTAGCATGTTTAGGGCTTACCAATTGCTGTGACAACTACGCTAAATATAACTCTTCGGCGATGTCTCATCATAAGTTCCTTTCCTGCTCTGTTGTCATCAGCCTTATTTTTGTCATATATTTAAAGTTGTTAGTTTTTCCATTAAAATATTACAGATTGACCACTGAACCAAGTCGATGGAAGTTATACCTTTTGTCATTTTCATCTTCCATCTTGCAATCTGGTTCAGGGAAAATGTCTGCAATTGTTGAAAACAGCAGTGCTCCAGCAAAGAACTGCAATCCACATGCCAAAATGTTTAGAAGATTTTACAAATGCCCAACAGAATATCTTGTTTTACTTACCCAAAGGTTTTCCTTTCAAAAACCAATGGCATTGACAGCATCATAAGCCAAGTCAAGAAGGACATGCTCAGCATGAGTCCAGTAGCAAAGCCCTGCAGAGTGGGAAAAATATATTCTTAAATTTTGAGTTGTGAATAATCAAACTTTTCATTGTCTGAACACAACTCTCCATGGGCAATAGTTAGCAAATGGTGATATCATCAACCTGTAACATCCCGAGTGTTTTGTTGTTTGGCGCATGATTGAGTATGGCCAACAGTGCACCTGGTGAGCAGTATACAAGCAAGAATCTTTAGTTGCGTGGAGTATACAAATGTGGGCAATCTTCACTTATGTTAATAGGTTTCTTATGTGTGGTTATGGTCTGTATTACCATCATGAACTTTATCCTGAAGAAATCTATGTGCGCAAATAGTTCCCATTGTTGAAATGATAGAGCTAGTCAATCTATTCTTAATCTCGGATGCAATATAATTTCAACTAATCAATTTATACCAGTCCACTTCAAAATTTTGGACAGAGACCTAGGGACCAGCATGGCTAGTATCGCTTCAAATTCAAGATCCAAGGTAGTAGAAAAACAACTCAAGTGATCATGAGAATGTACAAAACGAGAGAGAGGAAGTAAATTGTTGGTACATACCAAGGGAGGTGCTTAAACCGCCGACGAGGGACAGGGTGAGAGCAACGGAAACCTTTGGATCCATATGTATCAGGTGAGATTTATCATTGGATCTTTCACCCCTTTGCTGCAGGCGAGATTTATCAGATGGAAGGCGTTCAGATGAACAACGGAGGCTGCTTGGATTTGGGATGATGGAGATGGGTCAGTGTTGGCTAGCTTTCCCTCCCTTTATATAAAGGACAGGTCGATGTCATTGCGTGCGTCGTCACGCCGGGCAGCTTTGTGTTGATGATGTATAAAAATCAGTAGATAAATGGGGAGATATTGAGCTTCCAGTGGAGCAGGAGGCACGTTACAGTCATGGATGGATGATTATATTCCTGCAGTTAGCTTGCATTTGTCCAGTTGAGGCAATCGAGGAGGGCAAGTCTGGAATGACTTCGCATGGTAGCTTAATTCTCAGAGACTCCGTGGTTATAGCAAGGATGCCTGAAGTGTAGGCAAGGTAACGTCCATCATTCAGTTCGTCATCCATCTGATCATCACCTCTGCTAGTCCGTTACCAGCTATGGGAGAAGAGAAAGGAATACAAAGTTCCATAATATACCTGTATCTACATCGGATACAGTGTTGTGGTTTAACTTTTTTTTCATTTCTTTTTTGTCCCAAATGACGGAAAGAATGACCGAGCAAAGAGCCCGATTGGTTGACAACCAAAATTTATCATGTCATAGATTTGGCAAGCCAAAAAGATAGGTAAAATTGCCAAGATTTGGCAAACCAAATGTGAGAAGGTGACAAGTTTTAGTAGCCAATCATCGCTAAAAAAATCATAGATTGCCAAATCCTTGAGCGGAGCAAATTTTGGTCGCCAACCAATCGTGCTCGAAATACTCGCTGCTGTAGGTACGGTTTCACACATTGCATGATCTTCTAATCAAAAGGTGCCGTTAATATAGAAGTGCAGGAAAAAGTGGCGCTTTAGGTGCAGGCCTGGCATACGTATATGAGTCAGCACAGCAGCATGCATATCTTTCTAGAGTACCTTAATTAGCTTTCATGCTGCAATGTGTGTTGTCGATTGATGGAAGGACAAGAGGGCGCGTGAGCTGTCCAGTAGAGCATGTTTACCTAGTAGGGCATGTTTACAATGCAAGGAAACTGAAAAGAGCATCCTAGTGTTTTGTGTCGTCACCCCGGTTGCCCTTCAAGACTTGATAAGGCTGGGGGTCTCATGTCATCACGCACCGCTTAACCTATTCATATCGTCCAGTTAGGACAAGGAGATCAAAATCGTAATGGATTTTCCATACAATATTTGCATGATCCAGTTAGGTCAAATTCATGCTCATTGGTTGTACATCATTTGCATCATCCAGTTAGGACAAACATGACGTGCACGTGTTTCACTAATAAAGTAAGAGGACAAGAAATCAAATTCTTACTGAACTTCCGTATGTCATTTACATTATCAAGTTAGGAAATTAAAGAAAATCAAATTCGTACACTTTTGTAATCTTAGCATTTTTTTTTCTTTTGAGCCTAGATGTTATGTAATTATGTACATAAATATTCATTCAATCAATTGAAAAAAAATAGGTAGGGGGATTCCTGCTGATCCTGGTCAAAAAAAAAAAAAAGAAACTCAAGTTCATTCTAAATTTGCGATGCTTAAACTTTAGTTGCATGAGTTAGTTCAATCTTCTATGCCTGATTATTGTTGTAGGAGTTAGATGAAGTTGCTGCAATTAATGTAACTTAGCAATTTCCGCAAAAAATGAAACAAAAACTTAGTAACTTGGCATATGCACACCTTAGCATAAATTTTTTTCAACAGAAGTAAGAGCAAAATATGAAATTCACACCAAAAAAAAAAAATGTGACTTTGTAAAACTTGCATATGCGCCTTATTATCATTTCTTGTTTCAATGGAAATAAGAGTATGCAATTATTGATTTAACTTGGTAATAACTTGCATTATTACGATTTTCTCTTTGAGTGCAAACAAGAGCAATAAAATATGCAGTGGCATCTGTTTATTTTAAAAAATAAGTTTTCATTAGTCATTACTTATTAGCTAACAACATATCATTAGCAACAATCATGAAGATAATGTCTGACACATAGGTAGAAACAATCTCCCCAGTGTCCTCACCAAACACAGCCAGCTCGTGAGCTATACAATCTCGACCAACAAACGCAAATTCAAATGAGAGGAAAATCCAATCTTATAAGTGTAATGCTAGTAACATAATACTATCTTACATACTGTAATGTAATACTGGGCCGAGTATTATGATTTATGTTCCTTCTCTAATAAAACAAGGCATATACAGAGAGAGAGCAGCAGCAAACAAGTAGTGGGCTGTATTTTCACATCCTCAGCCCAGATCAAGAAAGGCCCATATAAAAATTGAAAGGTCCGCGCGGCGCCACGTCGAGATAAAATGGCGCGCAACCCAGTCCAGTTGCGGCCGCGCAAACGGGATAAAGTCCTCCTGGCCTGGCCCAGTCCAGATCTCTCCGCGCAAACAAAGGGATAATTGCGGAGTCGCACATGTAGTCAATGGCACCCCGATTAGTGGGGCCAGCACCGCGGGTTAATCACCTCCTTCGCACCTTTTTCCCCGATTTTCCTGGATTCGGTTATGACAAGTGGTAGCGACGCTCCCGTCGACGACGGCGCCGGTGGCGAGAATCTCGGTATCTGGCAGATTCGTCGGCCGCCTGGGCCTTGGGAGGCCACATGGGGGTAGGCCACAGACGCGTTGCTCATAGGGAGTGAGTGTGCGTGCGTGTTGTGAGTCAGGTCACGTTATGCTTGTGTTCTAAAAAAAAAAAAAAGGGGATAATTTTGCCTCAAAAAAAAAAAAAAAAAAAGCAAACAAAGGGGATAATAAAAGGCTCTCTCAGTCTAGTCTCCCTCTCCTCCGGTGAATCGCTTCCCGTCCCGTCCCGTCCCACTGCAGATCGTACCCAGCCATGAGCTCCGCCGCAGCCGCCGCCAATGTCGCCGTCATCGGAGCCGGAAGTAAGCAGCCTTGACGCTCAACCTCATCTCTCGTCCTTTTCCGCACCTCTGCTTCCTGAATGAACAACTGAACGATCCGATTGATTCTGATCCACCCCGTTCGACGATCGGGGGCTGGCACGCGCCTGCAACTGCAATCCTCACTCTACTACTCTTCCCGACCATCGCGGTATCCGGCGCCGTGTGCGCGTCGCTGCTCGCCACGCGGGGCGTGGCCGTGACGCTCTTCGACTCTGGCCGCGGCGCAGGTGGCCGCATGGCGCAGCGGAGGTGCTCGACCGATTGACTCGCTCGCTGCCCCTGCGTGCGTCGCTCCGGCACTGACTAGTCGGTGCATGCTTGGCTTGGGTGAGCGCAGGGGGTGATAGAGGATGGCACGGAGCTGCGGTTCGACCATGGTGCGCCCTACTTCACCGTCAGCAACGGAGAGGTTGCCCGGGTCGTCGGTGGGTGGGAGGCGCGGGGATCGTCGCCGAGTGGAAGGCCACGTTCGCATCCTTCGATCTGGCCACCGGAAAATTCACAGAATTCGAGAAGGTTCGAGGTTTCAATCCCAACCCCTTGCCGTAGGTTTATCCATCACTTTAAAAACTGAAATGATGTGGCAGTTGGTACATTTACCATGAAGGGTCCAACATACATATTAAGCAAGTAGAAGTTAGCTACAAATTATCAGTTTCGAAACCTGTCAATGACTGCATAATGTGCATCTGATAATTTGGGTAAGTATGTCAAACTTGTCGTGTATTTTTGAATCTAGGATGCCAGCCTTGATCTTTCTATGTTTAAGGGATTAAGGCGAAGCCATTTTGAAATTAGGCAGTGTCATGTAGGCTTTCAGTTGCTCAGATAATCTAACATTGGTGATGTTAGAGTACTTCCAAGAAGCATGATTTACAGATTAGCAGGAGCCAGTATCGAAATTTTAATACAGTTAGATTCCTTGGGATGTCTTCTTACTTCTTATAGGA
This sequence comes from Hyparrhenia diplandra, assembly GCA_015847255.1. Taxonomy (NCBI): domain Eukaryota; kingdom Viridiplantae; phylum Streptophyta; class Magnoliopsida; order Poales; family Poaceae; genus Hyparrhenia; species Hyparrhenia diplandra. The sequence goes on along the minus strand of JADLZK010005170.1, from coordinate 26,764 downwards.
GGGAACAGCTAAAAAGTATGTGGAGTGCCAGCCATGAACTCAATATGCAAGTCACTCTGTGTAGAGGATGGTTAGACCTCAGACTTCCAACTTTCTGAGTACCATAATGTTCCAGAGACCGAGGAGCCTGTACAGATGCTTAATATACTCTGCTTCTGCTAGGTGTGGTGGCCAAATTTGTGTCACTGTGGGCAAGATGGATTGGCTTCAAGATAGGAGTTCATGGTCACTAGCTAGCTTGGATGGGAAAGATCTTGGCTATTTTGATTACGTCGTAGCAACAGATAAGAACGTGGCGTCATAAGTTTTTCTGGGTTGACTGGAAGACCGCCACCTCTTGGTTTTGTTATATAGTTTCCATAATATCATTCAATATCATTGCTCTAGTTTTGGAAGACAATCTTGTTTCCTGACAAGCTATACTAAGGGAAATGTTTATCACTTTAGTCAGTAGCAGTATTCTTATCACCATTTTAGTTGGAAAAATACTTTTTATTTTGCGAAAGCTTCAGATTGTGTGTATATGTTTCTATGTAGTTAAAATTCATTCATAGTCATAGCAGCAGGATACCTTGAGCCGATGCCTGTTTCCTATCTTATTCATTTTTTTCAGATTATGCTTGGTATGTAATTTTTTGTAAGTAAGGGCAAAATAATGGTTAACATAGAGACAGGCAGCATGTTTGAATTGAACATGAGAGTCCACTTAAATGGTGATGCTAACTACTTGCACTCTCGGGTTAGTTCCTTATTAGTATTGGTACTAATTACTGATCATCAGCATCTTTCATACAAGTGCAATGCATGAGAAAATACGTGCTTTGACCAATCCTTGCAATGTCTCAGATTTAGCGTCATTTCCCACACCTGCCTACAATACTTCAAGATATCCCAGTTCGTCCATGTTTTGCTCTTATGGTAGCATTCTCCCAGAGCCACGGGCTATGGTATGTGCAATCTTCAATTATGTCCATTCACAAAGTTCCCTCGTTTTCTCAATTGCTTGAACTAAAGACTCTGTTGTTGTAATCAGTTCATACTTATTTACTATGCATATGGGCCCACTATTTGTCATTATGCATAGAGCCTCAGTGATCGCAAAAATGCATGCATATGGGGCCACTATTTCTCATTATGCAAAATGCATAGAGCCTAAGGTATTGTAGTCACCAGAGTCCTACAATGCAGCATTGCAGGAAATATTTGTTTCCCAAAATGCTCAAGGATTCGCAAGCTGTATTAACTGGTATCATGGTAATTATGGACATGCGGCTGTTCCCTACCTAATGATATTTAAGCAACTTTCATTTATCGGTTTCTGAATTTGTTCATCTGCCTCCTGCTAAAATGTCTATTTATCTTTCTAATGATGTTTTAATCAGGTACCTGTTCATGGTTTCTCTTTCAACAATTCCAATTCTCTAAGCTGGGCCTTTTGTAATAGTAGTAAGCCAGGTCGTGCTTGTGTACCTCCTAACAGGTACATATGTCTTTGTTGTTTTTGTTTTTTTTTCTGTGTGTATACACATAGTACGTTATCTGGTGTCACAAATTTTCACTTCATGTACTTTTTGTTTGTATTCAGACAATCTTGGGTATTGCATTCGACAACTGGAGTATGCTTCCAAGGTAATAAATAATATTGGTCCACGGAAACCTTCAGCAGAGGCACTTTCTAAAGGTGGCAGAGGAATTGTTCAGTGAATTCCAGGCGACTGGATTAAGCATTCCACAACCAATTTTTATGAGAGCTCACAGATGGTCAGTTTTTTTAATCATATCTTTTTTAGGGTTGTCGTCTTCAATTGTATTGAAAGAACTAGCATTTTCCTCGCCCCCTGCTGGTATTTGATAATATATAAAAATTGCAGGGGTGCTGCCTTCCCAGCCATTGCAATTAGTGGAGATGATAAGTGTATTTGGGACAAGAGTACGAAATTGGCAATTTGTGGAGATTTCTGTACAAGCCCAAGTGTCGAAGGAGCAATCATTAGTGCTACGAGAGGGGCTTCCAAAATCCTTGAATGTTTAAGCCTTCCGTCCAGTGCTGTGACTTGTATATCTAACCTATTATCTGTGATTTGTTGTATTTATGCCTTCATTCCCTTACAGAAATAAACATTCAAAAGCCTTATTTGAGGCGCACATATTGTTCGTTGATTATGCTGACATTGAATAAGGAATAAAAAGCAACAGCAGGTGCTACCCTTTCTGTTAAAGATGTGATCATTTGCCATTGATGAAATCTGCTTCGAACAGCTACGTTAAGTTTATTTTTTGAATAAAAACAGGAAGGGAGCCCCCTACTGTGCTTTTATTAAAACACAAGTTAAACTTTACAAGTAGTCTCAAGACACAAAAAAAGGAAAAATAAGAAAATTACACAAAAAGGTCGATCCATGTGTCTAGGTGAATTTGAAGGGAAGCGTCAGCTCTGAGCCTAACTAGCGCTAGTTCGTGTTTGGAGACTCTTTAACTGAGGCCAGAGAGTGAGCAGTGTGCCTAAAGATTGAGTCATTCCTGGCAGACCAAATCGCCCAAAACATAGCTGATATTACTTCAAAGAAAGCTGGGCTCTGCAGATGCATCTTGAAGAGAACAATAGAATCCAAATGTTGGGTTGAATTAGATGCGCTAAACCCAGGAGGTTCCAGCAGGACATAGCAAAAAGGACTGTGTGTGAAAAGATGGTGGAGGACTTTTCCATACCCAGGTGGCAAAGAACACAATCATAACTGCCAAGAACCATGTTTTTCCTTTTTAAGAGCTCTGTTTGTACTTAGACTATCTTTAAGAAGCAGCCAAAAATACCTTTCTTTTGTCTGGCATGCAAATTTCCACAACCATTTATAAATAGGGGATACTGTAGCAGTTCCCATCAATTGAGAAATAAGCTTTACTTGAAGAGAAAAGAGGAGAACCCCCGAATGTAAGACCAAGTGTCACGACCTGGATGTAATTGCAAATCTTGCAGGATTGAGGTCAGGCTTTGGAGGTGCACAAAGGCGTTGTAGAACTTCACCTATACTCCCAAGGGCACATCATGATGCCACCACAGCAACACTCATAGCAGCCAGCCTAGAGGACAAAAATCCGCTGGGATATCAAATTCGAAACTAGGGGCTTGAGTTGGGAACATGCTAGCACCATTAATACACACCATTGCAAACCATTGGTAATTAGACAACACGTGCATATAATCAATCAATTCAAAGACACACGGTGCATAAAGTGAGCTATCATTCTTGACGTAAAAGCATCTGAATCCTTACTTCTCATAAAACAAAAGATGACTCCTTGTCGCTGCTGCATATTGAAACTTTTGATAATTGATATCTTGTATAATTGATATCTTGTATACTCAATCAACAGCATGAATACTTTCCAATGAAGTCAACGACACTGCTTTTACACATAAGATATCTTGCAAATTCAATCTCTCTCCTATGGTGCCACAATAACCATTAAATATTATGTGCCTTAGATGGTGCCACAATAACCATTAAATATTATGTGCCTTAGATGATTCTTTGGAATAGTTGTTGTCTCTAAAAGCAAATCCCAATCTCCAAAACCTTGAGCATTTTGTGTGCCAGAGCTAAAACACTGCGATATACATTGAGAAAAAAAAATTAGATAAACAATATAAAATCAGTAATAGCAAAGAAATATCTATTAGTGCTTTAAGAAAAGCTTAGACCTTTCCAGAATATAAAGATTACCATTCTTTATCTAGAAATATTAAAGATAAACTTATTAATCCAACTTAGCATAACTAGACCTAGGACAGACTCATATCCCTCTATTTCATCATAGAGGGGTGTATATAACAAACAAATAACACCATCATAAATAAATAATATCTGAAGGAAATGAATACCCCTAATCTCAAGACGTTGTAAACGTGGAAATAAGCTTATGATTTGCACCGCTCTCCTCAGTTCTTCACCGTCAGCAAATTCATACCAAAAACAAGTGACGTAATAAAGAATAGACGTCTCTGCATCCATCTAGCAACAGTAGAAGCATTAGTATGCTTGCAACTTGAGATCTTCATGGAATAGAAAACCACCAATCATGTATGGAATCACAGTGGTGCTGGTGCAAATGCCTGATTAGAAATAATACTAAAGCGCGTGAGCTCATGGACCTTTTACCAGAGCCAATAGTGAAGGCTGGTATCCCCACAGATAATCGGTGACCTAGTCGATGTCGAGTGAAGGCTCCTAATAGCCAGTTATTGTTTTTTTTTCCGTTTCCATGTCCAAATCCTTTTCTTCTCATCCCAGATTAAAAGGGAAGGAAGCAGAATCAGTTAGTAAGTTCACATCAATGAATAACAGTCCAAGTTATCAGCCAGGCAGAATCCCTGATCCAAATGGGACAAATTCGGCAGGTAAGCAGCCAATTATAATTGTTCAAGGGTTCCTTTAAGTGATTCAGGTGAAAAGAACATGTCTTTCGGAAATGTACAGAAGTTCTAAGGATCCCAGGAGCTTAAGCAGCCAATTATAATTGTTCAATGGTTCCTTTTAAGTGATTCTGGCGAAAAGAACATGGCTTTCACAAATGTACAGAAGTTCTAAGAATCCCAGGAGCTTCCGGCAGTCATGAACAGGCTCAGCTTCAGGATCAGAGATTCAGAGATCAGATTATTCTGGACACTATCAAACTCCATTTATATTTAGGGTGGTCTCAGAAAGTTCTGGAAGAGAATCTTGAGGCTGCATAAGGAACTAGAACTCATATGAAGCAAAACATCAATGATAACATCTTCCCCTCCAGCTTTCTTTTCACCTTGGTAATTGGATGGGCCAGATTCAGGTGGTTTAGCACTGTTTTCGGGAGAGATTTATCATGCTCAGGCAACCCTCAACTCTCTTGGGATGCAGGATCCTCTTCATCTGTTATCTCATCATAATACCCATCAAAATCATCATCATCATACCCATCAAAATCATCATCATCAAGTTTTTTGGATTGTTGGACCTCAGAGGTACCCCTAACCCCTAATCTGGCTGGGATTCTTGCAAGCCACCTTTTTTACCCACAAAGATTTCCATTGAAGTGAGGGCAGATGAACTTCCCGGGATCTCCAACAAGTCTAACCAGTTCCAAGACAGCAAATTCAGATCTGGCAATCCTTGGTATACCCACAGCCCTTACCCAGACAGATTCAAGCATTTGAAAAGTTTCAGGATCCATTTTTGTTTCCTCCACCACAGCTGAAATGCCTGAGGTGATAAATGCTATGCACCCTGAAGCTGAGCCTGTTCATGACTGCCAGATGGGTACAAGGCCTAATCTGACAAATGGAGTAGCTAGTCCTGCAAAGGTGGATAATTCAGGTGGCCAACAGACTCAGTCTGGGAATGATACCCTACAGGACATTGTGGATTTCTCTGTGTCTTTGGAGGCTCTCATACCTGATGCAATAGGTGATAAGCAGTTAAGGAATCTAGAGGTGTCTGGTGAGAAGGCCTAACCCAAAACTGCAACTCACAGGAGATTCTTGGCAAGGGGCTGAATACTGAGCTGTGTATTGATTTCAAGACCTCTTCTGAAAAGAATGTCTCACCTCCCACAGAACCAGGCAAAGCTCAAGGCTCCAAGAGAATGGTGCTAACATGCAAGACAGAGCCATGACAAAGAAGGCGGTTTCCAAAGGTGCATTCTGGGCGATCTGGAAGACCCGCAATGATATGCTGTTCAACAGGAGAGTGCTGTCCTCGCCGGTGAAGCTCGTTTACAAGACACTGATCCTATCCAAGACATGGCGGCCGCCCTTGTCGAAGCTGAAACCAGTCGCTGAAGAGATGATTAACCTGCTTTCTACAAACACAGCTGCTGCGATGTAATAGGGCTAGCTGGTCCTTTTTGATTGCTCGAAGTTTCTGAATGTTTTAGTTTCAGGTCCAGTACAAAGGGCTTCCTTAAAAGGCCAGTACAAAAGGCTTCAAGAATGTTATCAAATATGTTTCTAAGCATTTTTGTACCGTATATAAAGGGGGTAGGGCCAACTGCTGGCAAAAGCATTGGCACTTCAAGACAGTAACGGAAGTACTTCAGATGAAATGCTGAAACTAATAAAGCTACTACGTCCAGATAGTAAGCATATGAAACATTTTTTTTATTAAAGGGTAATTCACAAATCAGGGTGAATCCGTTGTCTGGGGCAATTAATTTGCATACAAGAACTACAACAAACACAAAGAACTATAGGACAATTAACTATTATAAGGTCGACATGCACAGAGGAAGAAGAGCAGATGGCAACCTCATTATTTTCCTCATCAGATTACTGTGTAAAAATCCTGAATCTGTGGCGTCATTACTAAACTTTGGAATGCTAGGGTTTTTTTTTTTTTTTTTTTTTTTTTTTTTTTTTGGAACTTTGGAATGCTAGTTTAGAATTCAAAGTTCTGCATCTGTGACATAACTATGGAATAGTATGATTGTACAAACAATAGGGAGGGAAACTGCAGGCTCCTCAGCAGGTAGGTGTGAAAAGACAAAAGAGGTGTAGCTAAACCTCTGATTGACTGACTGAATGGCAACTACTTCTCATGGCTACAACATACACACATTCTCCCATGGGTATTACACCAGCCATGGCATAGAAATCACAATCGTAGGACTCTAGGGATGTTCGAGGAAGAAGGATGGCATAGGTTGTAACTGTGAGAAGTAGTTGGTCATGGATGAACACAATTGCCCTACATTTTGGGATTTGTGCAATCATTCCTCTGCCAAGTGCGTAGAGAATAATTATAAAGGCACTGAATCAACAAAGCTTTGCAAGCAAATTTGTCTTAGTCTGTTAATATTACAAGGGAAAATTGACAATTCTAAGTATAAATAGTACTGTTGCTGACCAACTAAATGTGACTGGACCCAAAAAAAAAAATATATATATATATATAGGGATATATATATATATATACCATAGCCATCAATGTAATGTTCCAAATAATTAGTTCCTAAATCAAATACTTGTATGAAAGTAACCTGCACAATTGTGCCCCGGACCTTTGCTGTGCCTTATTGAACAATAATTCTACCCTAAATAATCCAGATTACAGGGAGTTTCAATCAGCTGTACCTTGTTGTCGCTGCATGGGGGAAGACAGCATCTCTTCTGCCAGTGTGGGTGGGTCTCATTGGTATGGGAAAGGACCACACTGGGCATGGAAGGCAGTGACAGAACCAGGGTTTTGCCTAAGGGTATGTCGCACCAAAATTCTTACATGCAATTTAGTAAAATCCATTGAGCAATTCAGTAAACAATAGTATAGTTTGTCATCCCAGTCCGGTATACAGGTCCTAAGTAATATAACAAGTCTAAAATTCAACAATTAAGTTTGAAAACTGCATAAATTAGAAAATGACATAAGAGTGTTAAACATGCGTAAAACAGCTTACAACAATAAGAAGCTAGGATCAGAAACTAGAGAAGTTTTGAATCTCCATTCTATAGCAATAATTGTTTGCACAATGGCAGGTAGCAATAATAACCAGGCTCCAAATCATATTAAGCAAAAAACATAGGTATCAACTTTGAATTCAACCAAACGATTGCCGTGATTGCTCATCAAGCACCAATACAACAATTGTACCGACAATAAAAACATGTCTCTTCCAACCATATAGCACGAATTTGGTGTTCTCACTCAACTAATTACATCAGGCGAGATTAAACATAAGCATCGATTGTCGCCCAATACCTAAAGAGATCGAGAAGGGCGCAATAACCCGCACGGAGATCAGTGGTGGCCATGGCCACATGGCCATGGTCGTGGAAGACGACGAGCACCCACCGCCACCACCGCTGGTCCCTCGCCGGCGTCGCCATGAGGTGAGGGCAGCGGTGGCCGCCGCCGCCGCCGCCGCCGGGGGCCTCATCGTCGCTGCAGTCCTCGTCGAAGGGACACTCCTTGTGGAATATGCAGCACTTCTTCGAGCTCTTGCGGCCGAGGCCCTCGTTGTCCACCGTCCCTCCTTCCACGACACCTTCTTCTTGGCCCGCCGCTTCAGGCGCGCAGCACCACCGACTCGGGGGCCGGCGCCGAGCGACGCGGCCGCCGGGGGTGGGGCTGAGGTGGAGGAGGACGACGAGGGGTCGGGTCGATCGTCACCGTCACGGATCCGGTCGAAGAAGACTGCGGCGGCGCGCGCGTTGCCATGGGGGTGGAGAATTTGGGATTCTCCTCCGCCTCTATCGCAGGGGGGGCGGCGCGGCGTCGGGCTCGGCTCGGGCACAGCGGGAAGGCGACCTCGTCGGGCCAAATCGCTGCGAGATTGGGTTGGGGAAGGAAGGAAGGAATGGCCGAATGCGTTACGGAACGGAACGCGGTGTGTGGAGGAAAATTGAGAGGAGCGACGGTATATACGGCGGCCTGAGTGGATTCTTCGTTATTCTTTTCTTGCAAAGCCCAAGAAGCATGCCGCGGCCTGCTTTCCTATTGCTTATGAGTTTTCAGGGTAAAAGTGAGGATGTGGCCTTTCAGAAGCCCATATCGAAGGCCGAACAAACTGGGCCCGCAGAACTTTCCCGGCCCATATTCTCTTCAGTATTAACACCACATGATGTTTCCTAGTTGAACCCTGCTTGTGACCAACAAAAATCGTTAGAGTTTAGGTGCACATATTCATCTCACAAGGCAGACCAATTTTAGCATATTTTTCCAAAGATATAGCATATGTTTGTTATAATAAGGTTATAGCTGGGGCGGTGTTATATTGTTGATGAGCTTTTCAGTTACTTATAACGCTGAAGTATCAGCCACACATTACACCTTTCGATCGATCAAAGACATGTTTAGAGCCTCAATTTCTCCCCAAATTTCACTATGCAAAAGAAGATTCCCCCATCACATCAAAAATGCCAAAGACATGTACGATAGACTAAATGTAGGTAAAAATTAAAAAAATAATTACACAATTTAGATTTACATCATGAGGGCGATTCTTTTCGCCTAGTTAAGTTATGGTAGGATAATATTTACCACTAACAAACTAAACACGTTAAGATATCACGATGCTGACATACATGTCCATCCATCCAAAATTTTTACCAACTTTGGTGATCTAGACACACCAAGTATATGAACCTCAATTTGTGCAGGTCAGATTTCAGCACAGTCACAACGACTCGCGTTGCTCGTGCTCTTCTCGCAGGCTCACTGGTGGTTCTTTACACGTGGGCAGCAATTCTTCTGAAAGTTTCCTGTCTGTGAAGAACTTCGGCTCGATCTCTTCAGTCTTCACACACCAGCTGGCTTCTCCTGTGGAAACACTGTAGCATCGACCTCTCCTTTATCCAGCTAAAAAAATCAGCAAGGAGCAGAGATTGGTGAAGCTAGTTTGGGGTGGCTTCACTAGCTTCTTCTACAGTAGCGCTAGTAGTGTGCTACGGTGGAAAATCCGGCCGAAGCCACAATAAGCCATTGACAGATCTGCTCCCCATGGAGTTAAAATCGTTTTTTACTTTTAAACTTTATGTTTGACCATCCGTCTTATTCAAAATATTTATGCAAACCGTAAAAATAAATTAATCAATATTCAAGTATCTTTATTGATAAAATAATTCATAACAAAATAAATTATATTTGTGTAAAAAAATTGAATAAGGCAAGATCGAATAAGATGGCACAGTAATCCGGGGTGATAAACTCGCACGGAAGGCGGAAGGAGGGGCCCTTAATTAATCGAAGTTTGTTACACGTTGCGCTGGAGCAGTCACACAGGAGATGTTAGATGTCTCATGTCCGTCAATCTAATCATATGTGTCAAGTAAGCGGTCATTTTCTACGCAATTGATGCGGCAAATCAATACCGGATGCCATGCGGGAAGCATTTCATTTTTCTTGTTTGTGTTTGTTGGAGCACACCGGCCAATTTATGCTGGGTAGTTAGTAGGATCATACGTACGTATCGGTTTTGGTATTTCGTATTCAAGAAAAATCTCCTTCAACTAACCGTATTATAATGGCAGATCAAGATTTTTCTTTGATATATTAACTAAATATAAATAAATGCTGACAGGCGCTTTTATATTATGTCTGACGACTCAATATGTAACCTGCTGTAAATAAAGACTATATATAAGAACAACGTACTCCCTCCGTCCAAAAGTATCTGTCATTTTCGTTTTTTGAAAAACTACTTTGATAAAAATACATGCTAAAAATATTAATATTTATATATGGCACATATATAATTAGTAATAGTAGAAAGAATTTTTGAATCTAACTTTTTTAATAAATTTATTTAGAAATAAAAATTATACGTATTTTTTACAAATTAGTCACAAACTTACGATGCGGAAATCAAAAGCAACCGATAATTTGGGAGAGAGGGAGCATGCCTCGATTGAATACTCACCGTAGCTACTCAATTGTAGCTACACTCGGCCCTCGCGTCGTCCTCCCGGGGCGACTCGAGGGGTCCCGCGCCACCACCAAACCACCCCTTCCCTCGGCGCCGGCGGGCCGCCCGCCGCCGCTTCCCTCACCGGGCGGCGCGACCGGCGGGAGGAGGCCTAACAGGGGCGCCTCCGCACACCCCCCTCCCTCCCTGTCATCCCCGTGCTCCCCTCTCCCCACCCTCCCACCTCCTGCGGCGCCGTGGCGGCGGCGGGCGGCCGATCGGCCCGTCCACCGGCGGATCCGCCCCCGCTGGCCGGATCCCTCCTCCTCTCGACCCGGTTCGGCCAGGGCGGGCGGCACGAGAGCTAGGTTCGCGCGCGGCCAGGCTCGGCGCTGGCCGTGGCGGCGGCGCTCTTGGTGCCCTCCGCCCCCAGGGCCGGATCCTCCCTCCATCGGCCGAGTCGGCGGGCGCCGGCCGGCGGCCGGAGCTGGCTCGCGCGGCGACCGGGCCCGGCGGGCGGTCGGCGGCGACGGGCGGTCCCGAGCCCGCCTCGGGGCCCCGCGGCGCCCAGATCTGGCCCCTTTGCCGGGGTGGCGGGACCGCCACATGCTTCTTCATCCGGGCCTAATTCTTCCTCTTCCCCCCACCCCACCGATTGCCGGATGGGGTGCCACGCCGGCTTGTGGCGGCGGGCGCCCCTCCCACCGCCGTGGGTGGAAAGGTCGAGCAGCTGGGCCACCTTGTGTTGGGGCGGCCGTGCGGCGGCGGCTCACGGCTCCGAGCCAGAGAGACCGAAGGCGCGGCGGCTCTCTAATCAGGTTCTTGGAGGACTTCCGCGATGCGAGGGCGGTGTGGTCGATGGTGTCGGGTGAAAACCCTGTCCCCCCAGGCTTTTGGGCCGACGACGGATGGCGCCAAGGCGTCATTCTCTTGAAGCGTCGTCTTTCGTGGCGTCGGCGGCGGCCGCGTGGCCGAGAACGAAGTTCCGGTGTGTCTCTCTCAGCGGCGATGGCGCCCGGCGGGCGTCAACTCCTTCCCGAAGGCCCCGTTGATCCCTCCGAGCCCCGAGGCGCCATGCATCTCCGCCCAATCTCCATCGCCGCCTATGTGCCGCCGGGCCTCCTTCCGTCGTCCTCGCCCGCCTGCGTTGGGTTGATGCCACTCTTCACCGCTTCATCCCGGTTCGCCCCTTCTCGCCTTGCGATGTTGCGCCGCCAACGATCACCTTGGCACGCTTGGATGTTGACGCGCCCGGGTGTCGCCGTGTACGCTATTCGCCGGCACTGGAGCCACCGGCGTAGCGCCGACCTGGGAGCCGTTCGGCTGGCAACACCGCTATCATCGCCCGCCGTTGTCGGGCCTTCACCGCCGGCGGCGTGCTTGATCCACCGGGCGATCGCTCGCCGAGCCGCAGACGCCCTAGATGACCTTCCACGTGGCGCGGCGGCCGGGCTTCTCTCCCTATTCATCCGTGACTCGGAGTCGGCCTGGCGATGTTGCATGTGTCGCCGTTTGGTCGTGTTTTGTGGTTGATGGGGTGGTCTCCCCCTTCTTGCTTTGTAGTCGTGGCCACTATCTCCGTGGTAGCGTTGTGTTGTGTGCGTCTTGTGGTGTAGTGTTCATTTATGTATTGTGTTGTTGGTCTTGGCCTTTTCTCTTAATGAAAATGACACGTGAAGTCGTGTTCGAGAAAAAATACTCACCGTGTCAACACAAGGTGGAGGAGAGGAGGACAACGAAAGAGCCAGAAGTAAACAGTTCCGGACGTGGTCGTGAGAGTTTTATAGCGTTAATTTTCAGAGCGACGCAGAAGAGGATTCCCTGGACAAGCACTGCAGGTCTGCTAACTAGCTTGTCTCTATATTCATATTCAAACCCACTGGCTAAATAACTAATAAGAAAAATGGTAAAGCTGCAGTGAGGTTATTATTAGAAAAAAACTAGAGCTCTAGAAGCCTACTTCAGTGAACATGTGATGCAAGATCCTAGATCCCTAAACAATCCCTGACATCGATCCACGGTAAACTAAAACAATGTCACTATACCAGCAGTGAAAGGCCAAACGGGTAACTGCTCAACCAAACTCTAGCTCGATCGCACACCTTGCCAAGAACCAAACAAAGAAAGAGCCTTTCCTATGCACGATCGATGCATGCTTTGCAAAGGTGTCTCTTCGACTAGACTAGGGCGACTTGCTAGCTACAAGTATGGGAAGATGAGATCGATCGAACGAGCTCCCGGCTGCGTGCGTGCTGCGTGCGTGCGAGATTCTCGGCTACTCTACTTGCATGTTGCATGCATGTGTGTGTGTGTATACACAAGCAAGTGACTCTAGCATGCATGCACTTGTTGCAGAGACAGTAAAAGTTACACGTGTGGCCTCTGCGCATAAATACCTGTGCAGGCATGGAATCCAAAGCAGCCGGCCGCCGGGACGGACGACGGAGGACACCGGGACATTGCCGTTGAAGGCAGCCAAGCAAGAGTGGACGGACGACGGTGATGCGGAGGTCGCGCCACCTGGTGAATGATTCCTGGTTTTGCTGCTGCCCGGCCGTAATCTCTTGTCTTGCTGCTGCCGTAGCATAGATAGCATGCGAGCAGCATAATAAACTCTGGCCGGGTAATAAAGGTGAGTGATGATGTGCTAATTTTTTCTATTTCTCTCTGCCGCAGGCGCTGTCTGTACTGATGAGAGTGATCCCCAGCTAGCCAGATCGATCACTCAGCGCGTGTTGACGCCGGCCTCCCACGTAGCGGCTTCGCCGTGCTCACGTCGTGTGAAGCTAAGGGGGCTCCACTTATTCCGTTAGATGAGATCGAGCATGCAGAGCACCACCATCGCCTTAGGATTCTTGTTAAACAATGCATTATACTACGTACTCTACTCTAGCTAGCTAGCTGCAGCAGATCGAGCTGAACCCGGCCACGTACTGAGTGTAGTACACTGCTGCCCTCCATGATGTCTGCCCCGGGCGGGACCTGACCGTCTTTGGTGCTCAGCTACACGTGATCTTGGACTTTTTCGCTTCACGCTTAGTGGTGCAGTAGTTTAATTACCCAAGCTCTAAACTCGACACTGGTCTTCCGATCGACTCCTCTTCACCTGCAACGTTAATTACTAACGCACAATGTGAGCACAACACGAACCAAATGCTTTCCACTGCAAACCAAATGTCACTGCAACCTGTTCCACCTGGTCTCTGCTAAAATTATGCATGTGTGTTTTCTGCTCTGCAGCAGCACTTGGGACTCGGAACAGGAGGTGTGAACCCCGAGCAGAGCAGCGAAGCGAAGCAAAGCTACCGGATCGGAACAGTGACTCTGAATTCTGAAGGCTGGAACAGTGGAAGTGGAAGCAGTGGCTTCATTCCCACTGGTTCCGAGTTCCAAAACGGCAGGCACATTCACGCGTACGAGTCCTGTAACAACATGTCTGATGATGAGAAACCACAGGCATCGAAAAGGTCCATAATATATCTCCTCCTATATGGCCGGGGGTACTATGTTCCAGGTTTCTGTGAACAACTGAACTGAACACAAGAGTTGCTTTCATATAGTACTACTACTTCGTTAGTTAAGTACAATTATACTTGGCATCAGCTATGATTGCAATATTTACCTGCCTTGAAGCTAAAGACAACCCCCCCATCAGATTACCAGCTACTTGGCCTGTATTATTTTCCAGATATGATCCACTGATCCAGGCTAGCTCGTTCACAGTGAGTCACAGGCTCAGAGCTCTGCTCAAACTCACAAGCTGAGCGCGAGCATTTTCTTTCTCAAGACAAGATACATACATACATACGGAGTACTCCTACAGCTGAGCTTGAGGACGATAAGGATTACATTACACTACAGAACATGTCTTGCATTTTTACATACAAAACTGATCGAGAATCGACATGGCGCAGGCAGGACAGGAACCGAACACAGCTAGTCGTCGCAGCAGCACTAGTAGCACTGTAGCAGGCAGCATCACAGCAGGGGCTAAACACCTGGTCTCAGTTGGGCCCATTCCGTTGCCTGCTGGCCGGCCTAGGCGGCTAGGCCTACAACCTACATGATGCTCGCGAGCGTGTGGCTGACGAGGCTCGAGTACGACGACGGCTGGTGGTGCTTGCCGAGTGCCGCCGGGGCCACGGCGGCCGGGCTCGGCTCGCGGTGGCCACCCTGCGCCGGTCCTGCTCCTTGACCAGCTCGTGCGAACCGCTCGAGCTTCTCCGCGCTGGTCTGCTCCGCCACCTTCTTCCCGCAGAACAGCACCGACTCCACGTTCCTCTGCGCCAGCATCTCCTCCGCCGCCGCCGCCCCGGCGCCACGGCTCGCTCCTCGCGGCGTCCCTGTCGCCTGCATTGCATGCAAATGGTCAGCACAGTGAAAGTAGAGGACAGCGACAACACAACGCACTGGCATGGTACTGACCTGTATGCGGATGTAGTTGGTTGTCCTGTTATGTCCGAACGCCCTGGCGACGGCCTGATCCACCATGTCAGCGACGCCCTCGGCGGCGATCCTAACGATCTGGGACGTCGAGGCCGCGCCACGCCCCGCTCCCTCGCCTCGCCGTCACCGCAGCCGATGGAGACGACGAGGGAGGTCCTCGACGCCAGCGACGAGCGGGAAGTCACGCCGGTTGTTGAGCACGTGCGTGATGGCGGCCGCCGTGGGGTTGCCCAGCGCGACGCCGCCGCCAACCGCGGCGATGCGCGTGGACCCGTCGCAGGACCGCGCCTCCACCACCGCCGAACCCGCGCACGTGGCGGCGCACACGTCGCGGAGCCGGAAGTCGTACGCGCGGGTCTCCACGGCGTCCGCGCGCGAGAAGAGGAACGGCGCCGCCGTCGACAGGTCGTAGCAGGGGACCAGCACGGGACGCACCGTGTCACGCAGCGTCAGGTCGCCGAACACCTTCCGGAACGCCGCCGCAGCGCCGCCGCCGCCCGGGCGCCGGAACTGGAAAAGCCCCGCAGGCCGCCGAGGCCTTGGGCGTCGGACGACCAGGAACACCTGCCGCCACCGCTGCCGCCACGGCGGAGGCTGCGCAGGAGGAACGCGAGCGCGTCGTCCGCGGAGAAGCGCTGGCGTCCATCGGCGCCCCTTGCGACGAGCATGGCCGCCAGGACGCCCCAGCGCCAGACCCCGCGGCTACGTCGAAGAAGTCTGCCAGCCTAGCGCCATCATCCCCCCGTGCGCCGCCGAAGCGACGCCTCGAGCCTTTACGAGCGCCGCGGCGGCGAGCAGCCCGTCGGCGGCGCGCCCACCGCCGTCGATGGACAGTATGCAGGTCTTGGCCTTCGTCCCCACCGCGACGGGCCTGGCCGGCGTCGCCTTCCCCGACGACGCCACATCCGGCCGACCCCCGGTGACGGCGAGGCCCCCGCGAAGAGCTTGGGGTCGTCGTAGCCGAACAGGAACTTGCTCTCGAGGATGGAGAAGATCTCGTACGTGAGCTTGTCCACGTCCAGACCCGCCGCCGGGTCCACCACCCCTCGTCGCCGCCTCCTCCTCCGTCGCCGGTCCGTCCGTCTTGCGGGCGGGCGTGGAGAGCACTCGGCAGTCGGCACTGGGCAGTTGGCAGCAGGGGACGGAGACTGGAGACGTTTTATATAGCCGGCGCGAGTGGGCGTGGGCGGGGAGGGCAGGAGAGGCGTGGGTTCGTGGCGTTGACCCGGTGAGCGGTGGCGCGAGGGACGACGACCGGACCACCAGTACCAGCACGGTAATTACGGACTACTGTTACATGGGTTTTACTGCTGTTGGGATCATCTGCAGTAGTTTATTACGGCGGCGCCGTGGTAGTTTACGGAATTAATTGACGGGTTGGTTCCCGTGGAGTGAACACAACAGTGGGTACGTGCAGTGACTTGTACAGTATAGGAGTGCGCGGTTCCGGTCGTGTTCACCGCTGCATTTGCATTTGCATTGCACGGGCACGGAAGACCTGATGATGAATGGACTTGCTAGCATTCAGCGTTCGGTTCAGTGACTGCCGGAGGGGAGGAGCCAGGGCAGCCAGCCAACAAGTGATTGTAGCGCGCACGTGCACGCAGGCAGAGGCAGGCTCTGCTGCCTGCCGTGCTGCGGCTGCTACGCTACGCGCGGTTGATGTTCCGCAGTTCCGGTCCGTGTTGCGATGGTTGAACGAACGAACGAGGCAGACAGTGACAGGTGCGAGATTCGATCGAGGCACAAGGCCTGCGGCGGTGTTCTGCCGCCGATGCCGAGCACGGTGGTGGTGGTGGTGCTGGTGCGCATGCGTGCGTGGGAGGTCGACGTGCGCCGGCCGTCGGGATGGGCGCCGGGAGATGCACGGGCGTCGCCGTCGTCGTCTGATCCGGGTCGGCGAGGCGCCGCGCTGCCGCACCACACCCCTCTCGGATCCGATGATCCTCTCGTACGAGCTAGCTAGTAGGTGCTGTGTCAATGTGACTTACTATACCACTGGACAATATTAGTACTACTCCGTACTAGCCACTACTAGGCACGGTGCGTCGTCGTGTCAATGTGACTGACAATATGCACGCTCCATGCATGAGCCCACGCCGCGTTGTCCGCCGCCCCGGTATCCTATGAAGGGTTGATCAGGATCAGTTAGTTGTTCGTCTCTTCGGATCTGGATCACTAATCTCTGACTCGCAAAAGTACTCCCTAGTACGTCGTCCCTCTCCCTCCATCCTAACAAACTCAGTCACTTTAGAAATGCCCGATGTAAATAAAAAGTACGAAAAATAGAAAAAATACTTGTACATGAAAAAATTTGCAACAAAAATCCTAAAATGCCCGATGTAAAAAGTACTTTTAGGATTTCTAAAACTAAACATAGAAAAATTTGCGTAGAAAAATACTTTATTACGATTAAACATGTAAAGAAAATACATTCATACCTTGTATCCTATGGATTTTAAAACACATAAAAATTGTAATTAAATGTTTGAACAGTCCACGAGAAATACATAGGAATTCGGTGAGTAAGAATGACACAAGTTTTCATGAGGTTCGTCCTCTAGTTAGAATCCCTATGAAAGAAGCTATTTTATAGGATTTCATAGGATAGAATCGTAGGAATCAATCCTGTGTTCCAAAAGAGGTTCATAGGAATTCATGTCTTCTATGTGTTTTGTAAAACAAACTAAATTATGCGAAATCCCAGTATGACTTTTGAAAAAAAATTCTGTGTTTTTAAAGTGGTCCTAGAATTTCTCTATTTTTCCTTTGTCCCAAGAGGGTAGAGGTAAAAACAAATTGAAACAATGTTACCGTGTGTAATATTGTTAGACCATCAAATCAAACAACTGTAACACGAGTACATGAAAAACACTTCACGCAAAGGTATCTTGGCAGAGACGTATGATCTGCCCTCTACAAGTCCTATCGACATATTATGGTCTCCCCTAATTAACAAGTCCTATTAAATCTCTAGCGTGATTAATAAGCAGCCTTTTGTGCAGCTTTAATTTTTTGTGCCGAGTTCGAGCTGATTAAGGCCCTGTTCCTTTCTGTCGGAATGAAGCGTAGGAACAGTTCCGGCTGGAATGACTACTATAATTTATATAAAGCTCCATTGGGTGATTCCTGGCGTAAAACGACGTAACCGAACAAGCCTAAGGATTTTGGAGGCGTCTTTTGCTGAATAATCGATCTCGTGATAAACGGTTGGTGCAGCACTCGCAACAAAAAAAGCGCCTAGGACGGCCGGCCGGGTGCGCGCCTTTGACCACCGCCACTTTGCAATTGCGTTGCCATGTTGCTTAAGCTTTCTAGCTAGCTAGCATGCATGTCAACGTCAGGAATATTGGCTAGATGAGCTAGCATATGAGAATTGTTCACAAATCCATTTCATGTCTGCCACCTTTTCATATATTCGTCACGTCTTTGTCTCTCTCCACTATATATATATATTTTTTTTTTTTTTTTTTTGGGTCAAGAACGAACAAAAAAACTCGATCTATATATATAAATTTCACGGGATCCATGCTGCAAGTGATATTTGGGAAAATACTAATATTATCCTTTTCAACAAAATCTATGATTCAGTACGCATTATGTGTACTAACACATTGGTACTTACTAAGTTCCTATTACCAACTATTGAATCAGTACTTCTTGTGCATATTGATGTAGGTAGTACATGGACAGGTCTGATTGATTCCTGACGAAAATGAAGCTGCAGTGGCCCCTCAAAGAAATTAAGTAGGTTTCCATGATGCCCTCTACAATCTACATGACTAGGTCAAGGATTATTTTTCTGCTGATATTTTGTTTATTGCGTTGAAATCATGCAAAGGGGGAGGAAAGATTCCTGAAGGGGGATACGTACGGTTGGTGGCCAGATTAATGGCTGTTGATCATGTAGTTTGATGACTAGTACAACATACTAATAATTACACTTTTCCTATCCTTGTCGCGCCCGAAAATCCTACTGATTTCAGGCGACCGTGAAAATCCCATCGTCTTCCTCTCCGGTGGCTCCTCCACCCTATCCCCTCCTCCGGCGAGCATCTCCTTCTCCTCCCCTCCCTCCCTCTGTGAGTTGTTTTTCCTAAAGATTGATCTATCTTCTCTTGTGAGTGGAAGAGGGTGGTTGCCGCGGGGCGCTAGGGTTCGGCCGGGCTCGGAGCTCAGGGCCGAACCCTAGCGCCCTAGGCGTTCAAGGGGTTTAGGACGGGGCGAACCCGGGGAGGGGTGGTGGTTGGGGGCCGAGGAAGAAAAGATGGCAGAGGGATGAAGATGAATCAGCATCTTGCGAGGAGGAAGATGATGAGCGATCTTGGGAGCTCCTCGTTGCTAGATGAAAATCGGACAGCTAGAAACGGTCGCTGAACTCCCAGGTTTTTTTTTTTTTGGGGCACTGGAATATAGCATCCTACCTAATAATTAAGAGAAAATTATTTCAAGAACTATTTACATATATTGCCAGGAGTCTGAGTATTTCGTCTTTCCAATATTGTCACTTCAGTCGGAATACCTGGGGCTATCTTAGCCACCGGCACCGCAGATCGAGTTTTTAGTTAGCTCCTTGTATTGGTTGTGAAACATGTGACACTGCAAAAACTTGCTCTGTCTTTGTGATGGAAAAGCACAGTGGTAGTCCGTAGAGAAAATAAAGCAGTGAGCCACGTACCTCTTTGTTTCAACATAAGATATGTCACTGAAGGTGAAGGTGACACCACTAGTGCGGGATAAGAAGTACGCGCAGCACGCGCCAAGTACTCCTAGGCTCCTAGCGTGCTGATGAGTGCATGTCTGTCCAAAGAGGAAAAACACAACGACGTGAGCGACCACTGAGTTGTAGGCAGCCAAAACTGCATGCACTACTTTTTTCATTTTGAGAAAGGACACGGCATGCAGTACTGTTTTGACCGTTTGGGAAACGATTGGTGCGACTAGGGTTGTCCTCCATGCTCACAAGATAAGATACGGATCGTTCATTCAGCCAGTTACTTGTCATGATCATTCAGTCTAGAATGGGTATGTGTTGGGGCCGGAGTCTATGGTTGGACCCCCCCGAAAGCTTGTAAACATACTAGGTGCTCTTTGGCTAAGCATGTTTCAATATAAGGTCACAAAAACCTTAAGGGCCTGTTTGGATCCTTGAAATTTAATTCATTCAGAGTGCAATGCAATGGAATGGAATGAATAAACAACATGGAATGGAGCTCCCTCAACCACATAGTCAATGCAAATACAAAAGTGCTTCCTCAACCATTTCATGTTTAAATTCAATTCCAATTTGAGATAGGCTTATTTAGAACTGAAAAGTTAGGGAATTCAAATTCCAAACTAAATAAATAATTTACCAATTCCCCAAATTTCCCAAAAATTTAGCAATGAATACAACATCCCATCCGATCACAAATACAAAAGGTTTTCCTACATAAGAAACCACCACTTTTTTTTATTTTTACAATACACTTTTCAATTTTCTTTTTTTTAAAAAAAAAATAAAGCATGATCGTGAAAAAATACAGATAACTTACAATACATGCATAAGCATGTTCGCGAAAAAGAAAATTATATGTTATGGTTGATTAGCATGGTTTTACTAGTGGAGCTGCCACGAGAGGCTGGCGCATCAACCACATCAGTTTACGATAAAAAGAGAGGAGCTATCTACTCTACTCCGCGCTAGTAGAAACAACAAACAAGAACTGAAGTGCGCACATACTCCACTGGATCGAGTGGTGCCGGGCGCGATGATGACGGCGACGCGCAACTGCAGCAAACAACGCCGGCAAATCGGCAATGATCGGGGACGTGGACTTTAATTTACACGCGCGCGGGGATTACGTCCAAAAGCGCGCGTTAATCATTTTCATTAAGCTGCTCCTGTCCCCGCCTACCTGAAACCACAACCTGATCATTATCCTGCTGCTTGGCCACATCACGCAAGGCCTTTTTATTTTAGTTAGTTAAGAATGACTCGTCTCGATCGCCTCCGCCCTGCCTGAAATATAGCTTTCCTCTAAATCAAATGAAAGCTTGGATTTCGAGGCAAAAAAATACTCCCTCCATAGTTGAAAAAAAGGCGTTTTAGGACAACGACCACGGCGATTCAAAGACAACTTTAACTTCTTTTTTTCTAAAAAATATTTATTAAAAATTATATATATATATATATACTTTTTTTATGAAAGTATTTTCAAGACAAATTTATTGATATGATTTTACATTTCTAAACTCAACGACTTAAAAGTTATTAATGATTTATGCTTACCAATGTTTGACCCAAGCCTTTTTCAAAACATCTTCCTTTTTCAACCATGGAGTAGTAGGGTTTAGTTTTTTTTTCCCTATAATATTTTGGCGACTTATTTTTTATATGTACTCATACTGTATATAGCAAGAGAAATTAAAAAGCAAGTATGTACAGAGGATATCTCCATACAAATAAACATGACGCTTTAGACATCATAAATGACTCGTATCAGCTGAAATCCCAAGAAGCATGTTCGCGAAAAAGAAAATTATGAAATAAAATAAAATTATATGTTTGGTTGATTAGCATGTTTTACTAGTGGAGCTACCACGAATTGGGCTATACTCCCAAGAAGGCAAGGTGACCTTTGCAACTCCAAAGCCTAGCTTTGTGAGGAGCAATGGTTGGCTTTTGCAATAGATGCAAGCAAGTTAGGCACCTAGAGCATAATTGCAATAAAATTAACAAAAAGCAAGAAGAATGTTAATAAACCATCTATTTGCTTTGATTCTTGCTGTTTACTTACCAAGAGTGAGGAAGGTGTGAAGGCTAATTTCATTGGTACTCTCATTGTTGTCCCAAAGAAGAAGTCTATTTAGGTGCTAAAGAGTTTAGGCACTAACCTCCAAGGACCCAAGCAAGTATATCTGGGTATCTAAAATATACATTGATTTGATTTGTAGGCAAACTATAGGGTCAGAGGAAGGCATTGGGTTCTTGATAGTGAGTGCACTAAACATATGACTAGTGAATCTAGAATGTTCAGTTCAATTAATACAAGTGGTCGAGAGGGAAATAATACCACTTTTAGTGGAAATGGCAAAAGGCAAGGTCAAGGGGGCTGGTAAGATTGCAATATCCAATGCCATGAGCATATTAAATGTTTTGCTAGTAGAGAGTTTGAACTTCAATTTGTTATCGGTTGCTCAATTGTGTGATCTTGGATTCAAAATGCATGTTGAGATTGTTAATGTTGATGGCTCTAACTTGATATTCAAAGGATTTAGATATGGAAATCTTTATCTTGTTGATTTCAATGCCTACTTGGTCATGTTGAAATGAAGCAATTGAACAAACTATTGAAGCATGATCTTGGTAGAGGCTTGAAAGATGTTGAATTTGAGAAAGATAAGCTATGTAGTGCATGTCAAGGCGATAAAGCGTGGTTGATCGTGGTTTCCCTTTTTTTCTCTCTCCTCTCTAGTCACGTTGTTGACCATGGTTTCCTTTTTTTTTTTTTTTTTTTTCTTGGAAAGCGTGGGGAGAGAGGGAAGCGCGGGCTGGTTTTAGCATGGGAAAAGCAGATGGAAGTACCAAAACATATATCGCATAAAAAAAAGTCTTAGTTTTGTTGTATTTATTTTATGTTGTAGAGAAAAATAAAAAATGACGATGATGACGGAAGGTTTACTTGTTGACTTTTGTAACGGCTAAAAGGACCTGAGGAGGCAATGCTCAAATTTCATATTTGCTCCGTTTCAAAATTTATAGGATTCTTAAAATAATACTCTATATTCTTTTGCTTTTCATACACATTTATCTTTTCTCATTACATATATTACAAATATTTAACTATACCACACGCTTTCACTCATCCTAAATTCTCATGTCCAAATCTAAAACGTCAATACAGAAGTGTTCCCGCAATTCCAAATTATATAAGACGTTTTTTGTCTTTTCTAAATATAACTAGTGGCAGAGCAAGGACTTTAGTCTTGAGAATTCCTACATCAAAAAAAAATATAAGTTTAAATAGTTCAGAGCAGCATGCTAAGTCATAAAAAAATAGTCAAAATGACAAGATTTGCATGAAACAAACTAATAAAGAGAACTTTTGCAAAATATTGTAATGTTGTTTTAACTATGGGCGGAGAGGATCCCGCGAAGGCGATGCGAATGAGGGGCGATGCGAAATGGGGATTTGGGGGAGGGAATTAGATTTTTTTTAACAAAACCCAATGCTGGGCCAATACAACGTCGGGCGATGTTGGGCCAGGCCATTACGACGTCGGGCGTCCGATCGAAACAGCAGGAATCGGACGCCCCACTGACAGCAAATTACACAACCGAGCAGGCTGCCGCCGCCGCTGCCGCCTCTCGCCCCCTCTTGCTCTCCGACGAGGTAACAACTGGTGGGCGCCGCCGCCGATGCTGGTGCTGCTGCTTCTATCAGGTGCCGCCGCCTTTTCTCTCCCTCTCTGCCCCGCCGTTGGCATCTCGCAGCCGGCACCTCTCCTCCGGTCCTCCCGCCGCTTCCCCTCCCCTTCTCCCGGCGGCCCCTTGCAGATCGGAGCCGCCATGGCCATGGGGAGCCGATGGTGCGGAGATGGGAGTTTGGCCTTCCCAAACCCTGCTGGTCCTCCTCTGCTCATCCTCCTCTTTTGCTTTGCTGGATTTTGATCGTGGCGATGGGGACGCCCAGGAATTGGACGCCTAGGCATCGATTTGAAAACCATGTAGTATATATCATACTGTACATGGGATCCCATCATACATATACTCATTTTTTTTTTTCTCAAAATAATTGGGTATTTACCTGAATACCCAATATCCAGCTGGATCCGCCCATGGCTATAGCTGAGTGATACTCAACAGGATTACTGTGCAAATAGCGCTATAGTGCGGCCATAGCGCCGCTATATAGCGGCAATAGCGGCCAAACAGGCTGCCACTAAATTTCATAGCGCCAAGTAATCAAAAATATGAGATGGAATGCATTGGCTGCTGGGTAATAATTAACAGGACTATGAAAAGAGTAAAAAATATATTTTTATCTCAAAGTTTACGTTCAAAAAAAAAAAGATTTAATCTTTAAAGGAAAATGCACAGTTGTGATGTTCATATATTGTTTCTTAGGTTGAAAAAAAAAAAATCATTGATACCGCACCTGCTGTAAGGGGGTGCAGTATATTCTGTGAGAATGGCCTGGGGTCAAGGTGCTAAGCGGTCCATACTAGGGGCACCCTCTTTCGTGCCTCCAGCAGCAAACTGCTCGGGCATACTCTTCCTTCAGCATTCCAAACTCATCAATTGAGCACTCATGTTCCCCAAGATGGCGCATTTTTTCTTAGGAGATTCAACTCTGAGGTGTCTTCTTCAGAGCAAATGAACCTCATTAAGCAACTCAGACAAAAAGAACGAGTGCTCAATCAAAAGATGTCAAGGCCTCCCTAGTTACCTGCAACTGGGATATTGGTTAGTTTTCTAGCTCCCTCGCGGTGTCATGATTTTAGTTTTGCTTATTTGTTTAGTTCACTATTCCTATTTGAGTTTGTTAATTTCTTTCAGAGGCTGCGCGAGAAGGACCTAAGAAAAGAGGTGTTGCTCTTGCTGCCAAAAGTCTTCACGCACTGCTGCTGAAGGGGTTTGCTAGCTATCGCGCAAGATGACAAAAGGGCTGCTGTAGTTGAGCTTAACTGTGAAACTGATTTTGTAGCAAAAAGAAATGATGTTTTCCAGTGCCTGGTTGGTTTCATTCCTCAGTAACAATTTTGTCTTAATTATCAGCAGCTGAGCTGTTTTGCTTGATCTCTTCTTAAGCCTTTCACACATAAAATGCAAGTTTCATATGGCATGACATTAACAATTTAGGGGTTTTTAGATTAATTTTTCAAGACGAAAGTAATTGAGTACTTTCATTTGTTAGTACCATGGTGTGTGTTTGTAAGGGCTCTTCCCCTTTTTTGTCTTATTAATCTATTCAGTTCTCTACTTGTGTTTGAGAAAAAAAACACACACCACTAAAATCAGTTGTTCATCACTTGAAAAGTTAATGCCTATATCAATTTTAGTGGTTGTGAAATAAGTACAAAATTAGCTGGGACATTTACGTAGTCAAAGAACTATATGTATATTTGCTGGTGTAGGCATATCATGTCAGCATTGTTAATCATGCATGTAGAAGGAAAATTTTGCACTCATTTGTTGATCAAGTTGCAAAAGCTATATCAACTTCAGTTCTGTAGCTATTAAGCACTTTGGAGTTATTTTATAGATCTGTGGCTTTGTTTTAAATATTTTTCTATTTTGTCACCATGCAGGCATCATCATTGGCAAAGATGGCTTTATCTGCCCAGGGTCCTGGTGAATTGTTCATGCCTTTTGGGCCAGAATTTTTAGAGGTATGCTATTATCCCTATGTGTAGCTTATTCCCAGATTCATGATTTTATACACAAATATAATGCTGTTTTATATCATATTATCCTGGTTTCAGTCATTTCTAAGGAACCATACATTTTCCAACCTTGCAGAACATGTCTATCAATCTTGATCATCCCACCTTAGCGGGAAACAACTGTCCAAAAATGCTGTTACAGAAGTTGCTGCAATGGTTGGGGAGAATGTGAAACTCAGAAGAGTTTCATGTTGTCCACCAACCGCACATGGTGTCGTTTCATCATCTTATATACAGCACCTGTCCCCAGCCAGGTGATGGAATCTCAGTTTAATATATTTTTTTCAAGAATCCCTCCCTCCCACGACTAAATTAGGTTAACATTATATTAGTAAGCAAGTTCCCATTACATTGGGAGCATGCTTACCCGCTTCTCACATTTTCAATATCTTCACCCATTCTAAAAACTTTTGGCAACTAGAAACCACAATATGTTTGTGTGTGTATCCATGCCAATTCTAGTAACTAAATCTATTTTTCTAGTAACTAATCTTATTTTTTAGGTTTGTCACAGATGAATTTTAAATTATTTTCCTGTTTTACACTTTTACTGGTATACGGATGCAAATTTCATTGATTTTGATGATAATGCAGCCATGGATGTACACACTCATGACAATTTAGAATTTGAACAGAACTATTATCTTGAATGTTCCACTAACACTAATATCTTTTAAAAAGGAGGGAAATTTCATCTGAGTGGGATAATGCTTGTTTGCACTTAAGTACAATAATTCAAATATGTTAGTTTGTCATAATTGTTGTTTGTTCTGGTTTGTTGACTTTGAGTTAGTAATTTGAAAAACTCTCCTGGTTTTGCAGGCTCTTTTGGTTGTTTTGATGCTTTTTGCTAAAAATAAGGCCTCTTTTTCTTTGTTTTTTTTTCCCAACAGGAATGATGCATTTGCTGATTCTGTAATTCACTGACTCTTTTAAAAGATACATAATTCACTTAACTCCTGAGTATTCATTTTTGCTTCAGGCGGGGCCTGATTATGCTGGATTGGTCACACTAGAAGCAGAAGATAGCATTACTCTCCTTGATGCTGTCAAAAGTGTTGGGTCAGCTATTGCGATGCAGATTGTTGCAACAAAGCCATTATTCTTATCAAAAGAACTAGTTTCTGCTTCCGGCTCTAGAAAATGGCGTGAAATACTTCGAACACAGGTTGATAGCACACTTCTTTAGCATGTTTGGTTCATAACAGGACTTATTGCATACTCAAAGTTAGGCATATTTGACTTTTTCAGGCTGTGTTTAGTTTACTTCCACGAATATGTTATGCCACGCTTTATTAGGCTGTGTTACATATTCATGCATGTGTCAGTCCTTCATATGGTCACTTTGTTTGTGTCAAGTTGCTTCAGAAATGAGATTTCATGACATTATGTAATATTGTAGGCTGAAAGCTCAGGGAAATCCCAAATGGCTATGGATAAAATGGTGGAAGGCCGGTTGAGGAAGTACTTTGAAGAAGCTGTGCTCATGGAGCAAAAATATGTTTTGAATGACAACACAAAC
>JADLZK010005169.1:0-12686 GCA_015847255.1 Hyparrhenia diplandra | reverse complement strand
GGCCAAAAATGGCATCTTTTGGGCTCCTTAACAATTTTCATGGCCCCGGATCTATCTTGGTCAAAAATCCGCCAATCTCGAGAAATGTTGATAGAAATCTGCTCGAGCGGAGGCCAAAATGGCATCTTTTTCTCTTGGCCTTTAGCAGTGATGCACCCGTAAGAATTTTACTTTTGATCGTTGAATTACATCTGTTGGGCTTCCAACAGGTCACTTTCCGTGGCGGCTGGATCTATCTTGGTCAAAATATGCCAATCGCCCGGAAATGTTGTGAGAATCTACGCGAGCGGAGGCCAAAATGGCATCTTTTGTCTCTTCGGTTGCCGCGTGATACGTAAAATTTTACATTTTGATCGTTGAATTACATCTGTTTGGGCTTCCAGCGAGGTCACTTTTATGGTGGCGGGGATCTATCTTGGTCAAAAATCTACCAATCGCCCGGATATGTTGGCCAAATCTGCCGCGACGAATGAGGCCAAAATGGCATCTTTTGTCTCTTGACTGCCCATGTGATTTTGTAAATTTTACTTTTCGATACGTTAAATTACATCTTTAGGCTTCAACGAGGTCACTTTTTATGGTGGCCTGGATCTATCTTGGTCAAAAATCTGCCAATCGCTAGAAATGCTACTTGCCGACGAGGCCAAAATGGCATCTTTTGTCTCTTAAATTTGCCCGTGATACACAGCCAAATTTTTACTTTTTAGATAGCGTTAAATTACATCTGTTGGGCTTTCAGCGGTCACTTTTCATGGCGGCGGATCTATCTTGGTCAAAATCTGCCAATCTCCATAAATGTTGACATATAATGCGCGAGCGGAGGCTAGAATGACCTCTTTTGAAAACCGTCAATTTTCTTGAGCCTTACGCGATGCCTATCGGACATGGACTTATGGATTTCAAAATAGCTTTCTACTAACCGCGCGGTCGAGAATCACTACGATTGGATTCTTGGAACTCAAAAAATGTCACCGCTAGGAATCGTGGCGAAATTTCCATGAATGGAGGCCAAAATGGCATCTTTGGGCTCCTTAGGCCCCATGTGATAAATGTAAGAATTATACTTTTGATCCTCTAAATTAGGTCATGTTGGGCTTCCAATAGTCAATTTTCATGGCGGCTGGATCTATCTTGGTCAAAAAATCCGCCAATCTCGAAATGTTGATAGAAATTTCCTTTCGAAGCGGAGGCCAAAATGGCATCTTTTGTCTCTTTAGCTTTTACAGCGTGATACACATAAGAATTTTACTTTTTGATCGTTGAATTACATCTGTTGGGCTTCCAACGGTCACTTTTCATGGCGGCGGCCCGGATCTATCTTGGTCAAAAATGCCAATCTTTCCCGGAAATGTTGGCCAATCTTGAAATCTGCTCGCGAGCGGGGCCAAAATGGCATCTTTTGTCTCTTCGGTACCCATTGATACACCTTAAGAATTTTACTTTTTGATACGTTAAATTACATCTGTTGGGCTTCCAACGGGTCACTTTTCATGGCGGCAGGATCTATCTTGGTCAAAAATCTGCCAATCTCCATAAATGTTGGCCAAATCGCGCGAGCGGGGCGAAAATGACCTCTTTTGAAAACCGTCAATTTTGCCCTTGTGATGCCTATCGGACATGGACTTATGGATTTCAAAAATAGCTTTCTACTAACCGCCGGAGTCGGAATCACTTTTCGTTAGTTCACGGAACTCAAAAATGTCACGCTAGGAATCGTGTGAAATTTCCATGAATGGAGGCCAAAATGGCATCTTTGGGCTCCTTAGCTGCCCCACGTGATAAATGTAAAAATTATACTTTTTAGATCCTCTAAATTAGGTCATGTTGGGCTTCCAGCGAGGTCACTTTTCATGGCGGCTGGATCTATCTTGGTCAAAAATCCGCCAATCTCCGAAAATGTTGATAGAAATCTGCTTTCGAGCGGAGGCCAAAATGGCATCTTTTGTCTCTTCGGCTTTGTTTGCCTTGATACCTGTAAGAATTTTACTTTTTGATGCGTTGAATTACATCTGTTGGGCTTCCAGCGAGGTCACTTTTAAATGGCGGCCCGGATCTATCTTGGTCAAAAAATCTGCCAATGCTTTCTAATGTTGGGCTTTGCAAAGCGGAGGCCAAAATGGCATCTTTTGTCTCTTTATACACTAAGAATTTTACTTTTTGATCGTTGAATTACATCTGTTGGGCTTCCAACGGTCACTTTTATGGCCGGGGATCTATCTTGGTCAAAAATCTACCAATCTCCAGATATGTTGGCCAAAAATCTCATCTGGCATCTTTTGTCTCTTCATTTTGCCCATGTGATACACGTAAGAATTTTACTTTTCGATCGTTAAATTACATCTATTGGGCTTCCAACGGTCACTTTTAATGGCGGCCCCGGATCTATCTTGGTCAAAAATCTTGCCAATCCCGGAAATGTTGCGAAACGAGGGAGCCAAAATGGCATCTTTTGTCTCTTGGTTTGCCCGTGATACACGTAAAATTTTTACTTTTTGATAGCGTTAAATTACATCTGTTGGGCTTCCAACGGGTCACTTTTCATGGCGGCCGGATCTATCTTGGTCAAAAATCTGCCAATCTCCATAAATGTTGGAGAATCTGCGCGAGCGGAGGCGAGAATGACCTCTTTTGAAAACCATCAATTTTGCGAGGCAGCCAGCGATGCCTATCGGACATGGACTTATGGATTTCAAAAATAGCTTTCTACTAACCGCCCGGAGTCGAATCACTACGATTGGAGTTCTGAACTCAAAAATGTCACCGCTAGGAATCGTGATGAAAATTTCCACGAATGGAGGCCAAAATGGCATCTTTGGGCTCCTTAGCTGCCCGTGATAAATGTAAAAATTATACTTTTCGATCCTCTAAATTAGGTCATGTTGGGCTTCCAGCGGTCAATTTTCATGGCGGCCCCGGATCTATCTTGGTCAAAAATCCGCCAATCTCGAAAATGTTGATAGAAATGCTGCTCGAGGGAGGCCAAAATGGCATCTTTTGTCTCTTCAATTTGCCGCGTGATACACATAAGAATTTTACTTTTTTGATGCGTTGAATTACATCTGTTGGGCTTCCAGCGGTCACTTTTCGTGGCGTTGGATCTATCTT
Source organism: Hyparrhenia diplandra (assembly GCA_015847255.1). Lineage (NCBI taxonomy): Eukaryota > Viridiplantae > Streptophyta > Magnoliopsida > Poales > Poaceae > Hyparrhenia > Hyparrhenia diplandra. The sequence continues at coordinate 9,581 of JADLZK010005169.1, read as the reverse complement.
GGTCAAAAATATGCCAATCGCCCGAAATGTTGGCGAAATATCTGCGAGCGGGAGGCCAAAATGGCATCTTTTGTCTCTTGATTGCCCACGTGATACTGTAAAATTTTACTTTTTGATACATTGAATTACATCTGTTGGGCTTCCAGCGGGTCACTTTTATGGCGGCGGGATCTATCTTGGTCAAAAATCTACCAATCGCGAGATATGTTGGCCAATCTACACGAATGGAGGCCAAAATGGCATCTTTTGTCTCTTGTTTGCCCATGTGATACACAGCCAAAATTTTACTTTTCGATCGTTAAATTACATCTGTTAGGCTTCCAGCGAGGTCACTTTTAATGGCGGCCCCGGATCTATCTTGGTCAAAAAATCTGCCAATCGCCCGAAATGCCCCGACGAGGAGGCCAAAATGGCATCTTTTGTCTCTTCATTTTGCCCACGTGATACACTGTAAAATTTTACTTTTTGATAGCGTTAAATTACATCTGTTGGGCTTCCAGCGAGGTCACTTTTCATGGCGGCTGGATCTATCTTGGTCAAAATCTGCCAATCTCCATAAATGTTGACATAAATCTGCGCGAGCGGAGGCGGCCAGAATGACCTCTTTTGAAAACCGTCAATTTTGCGAGCCTTCGCGATGCCTATCGGACATGGACTTATGGATTTCAAAATAGCTTTCTACTAGCCGCACGCGAGTCACTTTTTCAACTACGATTGGATTCTAACTCAAAAAATGTCACCAATAGGAATCGTTGTAAATTTCCACTGAATGGAGGCCAAAATGGCATCTTTGGGCTCTTAGCTGCCCCCCATGTGATAAATGTAAAATTATACTTTTTGATCCTCTAAATTAGGTCATGTTGGGCTTCCAACGAGGTCAATTTTCATGGCGGCTGGATCTATCTTGGTTAAAAATCCGCCAATCTCGAAATGTTGATAGAAATGCGCTCGAGCGGGAGGCCAAAATGGCATCTTTTGTCTCTTTTTTGCCCGCGTGATACACATAAGAATTTTACTTTTGATCGTTGAATTACATCTGTTGGGCTTCCAGCGGGTCACTTTTCGTGGCGGCTGGATCTATCTTGGTCAAAAATATGCCAATCGCCCGGAAATGTTGGCGAATCGACGCGGAGGCCAAAATGGCATCTTTTGTCTCTTAATTTGCCCGCGTGATACTGTAAGAATTTTACTTTTTTCAATAGCGTTGAATTACATCTGTTGGGCTTCCAACGGTCACTTTTCATGGCGGCAAGGATCTATCTTGGTCAAAATACGCCAATCTCCATAAATGTTGGCCCAATCTACGCGAGCGGAGGCGAATGACCTCTTTTGTCTCTTCAATTTTTCCCAGCCTTAGTGATGCCTATCGAACATGGACTTATGGATTTCAAAAATAGCTTTCTACTAACCGCCGCGAGTCGAATCACTACGATTGGATCTCACTTGACTCAAAAATGTCACCGCTAGGAATCGTGGCCAAAATTTCCCACGAATGGAGGCCAAAATGGCATCTTTGGGCTCCTTAAACACCCGCGTGATAAATGTAAAATTATACTTTTTGATCCTCTAAATTAGGTCATGTTGGGCTTCCAGCGGGTCACTTTTCATGGCGCGTGGATCTATCTTGGTCAAAATCCGCCAATCTCGAAATGTTGATAGAAATGCTTTCGAGCGGGAGGCCAAAATGGCATCTTTTGTCTCTTATTTTGCCCCGTGATACCTCTAAAATTTTACTTTTGATCGTTGAATTACATCTGTTGGGCTTCCAACGAGGTCACTTTTCATGGCGGCGGATCTATCTTGGTCAAAAATCTACCAATGCGCGGGAATATGTTGATAGAAATCTTCGCTGACGGAGGCCAAAATGGCATCTTTTGTCTCTTCGGTTGCCCATGTGATACCGTAAAATTTTACTTTTTGATCGTTAAAATTACATCTGTTGGGCTTCCAGCGGTCACTTTTAGTGGCTAATTTGGATCTATCTTGGTCAAAAATCCTGCCAATCGAAATGTTGATGAGGAATCTGCTCGAGAATGGAGGCCAAAATGGCATCTTTTTGTCTCTTGGTTCGACACTGCTTTTTGATGTTAAATTACATCTAAGGGCTTCCAATTTTACTTTTAGATGGCGGCCGGATCTATCTTGGTCAAATTACATCTGTTGGGCTGGCATCTTTTGTCTCTTCGGTTGCCGCGTGATACGGTTTTACTTTTTGATAACATTTTACATCTGTTGGGCTTCCAACGGGTCACTTTTCGTGGCTGGATCTATCTTGGTCAAAAATACGCCAATCTCCATAAATGTTGGCCAAATCGCGACGGAGGCGAAATGACCTCTTTTTGAAAACCATCAATTTTGCGAGCCTTACGCGTGCCTATCGGACATGGACTTATGGATTTCAAAAATAGCTTTCTACTAGCCGCCACGAGTCGAAATCACTACGATTGGATTCACGGAACTCAAAAAATGTCACGCTAGGAATCGTGGCAATTTCCACTGAATGGAGGCCAAAATGGCATCTTTGGGCTCCTTAAACCCCCGTGATAAATGTAAAAATTATACTTTTCGATCCTCTAAATTAGGTCATGTTGGGCTTCCAACGGGTCACTTTTCATGGCGGCGGATCTATCTTGGTCAAAAATCCGCCAATCTCGAAATGTTGATAGAAATGCACGCTTTCGAAGGGAGGCCAAAATGGCATCTTTTGTCTCTTGGTTTGCCCACGTGATACACGTAAAATTTTACTTTTTGATGCGTTGAATTACATCTGTTGGGCTTCCAACGAGGTCACTTTTCGTGGCGGCCCTGGATCTATCTTGGTCAAAAATATGCCAATCGCCCGGAAATGTTGGCAATCTGCCTTTCGAGCGGGAGGCCAAAATGGCATCTTTTGTCTCTTAATTTGCCCGCGTGATACACCGTAAGAATTTTACATTTTGATACGTTGAATTACATCTGTTGGGCTTCCAGCGAGGTCACTTTTATGGCGGCAGGATCTATCTTGGTCAAAAATCTACCAATCTCCATAAATGTTGGCCGAAATCTACGAATGGAGGCCAAAATGGCATCTTTTGTCTCTTTTTTTGCCCATGTGATACACTATCGAATTTTACTTCTCGATCGTTAAATTACATCTATTAGGCTTCCAGCGGTCACTTTTTAATGGCGCCCCGGATCTATCTTGGTCAAAAATCTGCCAATGCGCGAAATCACGCGACGAGAGGCCAAAATGGCATCTTTTTGTCTCTTCCGGTTGCCCCGTGATACACATTAAAATTTTACTTTTTAGATAACGTTAAATTACATCTGTTGGGCTTCCAACGGGTCACTTTTCATGGCGGCTGGATCTATCTTGGTCAAAAATCGCCAATCTCCATAAATGTTGACATAAATGCGAGCGGAGGCGAATGACCTCTTTTGAAAACCGTCAATTTTGCGAGCCTTAGCGTGCCTATCGAACATGGACTTATGGATTTCAAAAATAGCTTTCTACTAGCCGCCGCGGTCGGAATCACTACGATTGGATCTTCACGGAACTCAAAAAATGTCACGCTAGGAATCGTGATAGAAATTTCCACTGAATGGAGGCCAAAATGGCATCTTTGGGCTCTTTAGCTGCCCCATGTGATAAATGTAAAATTATACTTTTTTGATCCTCTAAATTAGGTCATGTTGGGCTTCCAATAGGTCAATTTTCATGGTATTTGGATCTATCTTGGTCAAAAATCCGCCAATCTCGAAATGTTGGCAAATCTGCTTTCGAGCGAGGCCAAAATGGCATCTTTTGTCTCTTCGGCTGCCCATGTGATACACAAGAATTTTTACTTTTCGATGCGTTAAATTACATCCTATTGGGCTTCCAACGGGTCACTTTTATGGCGGCGGATCTATCTTGGTCAAAAATCTACCAATCGCCCGGTAAATGCCCGAAAAATGCGCGCGAGCGGAGGCCAAAATGGCATCTTTTGTCTCTTCGGCTGCCCGCGTGATACTGTAAAAATTTTTACTTTTTTTGATAGCGTTAAATTACATCTGTTGGGCTTCCAACGAGGTCACTTTTCATGGCGGCGGGATCTATCTTGGTCAAAAATCTGCCAATCTCCATAAATGTTGGCGAGAAATGCGCGAGCGGAGGCGGAATGACCTCTTTTGAAAACTTCAATTTCTGCCCAGCCTTCAGCGTGCCTATCGGAGACATGGACTTATGGATTTCAAAATAGCTTTTCTACTAACTTCCAGCAGTCGGAATCACTACGATTGGAGTTCACGGAACTCAAAAATGTCAAAAATAGGAATCTCGTGGCCGAAATTTCCATGAATGGAGGCCAAAATGGCATCTTTTGGGCTCCTTAGCTTTGCCGCGTGATAAATGTAAGAATTATACTTTTTGATCCTCTAAATTAGGTCATGTTGGGCTTCCAACGGGTCACTTTTTCATGGCGGCTTGGATCTATCTTGGTCAAAAATCCGCCAATCTCCATAAATGTTGATAGAAATACGCTTTCGAAGGGAGGCCAAAATGGCATCTTTTGTCTCTTCAATTTTGCCCTTGGTGATACCTATAAGAATTTTACTTTTTGATTTGAATTACATCTTTGGGCTTCCAGCGGTCACTTTTCATGGCGGCGGGATCTATCTTGGTCAAAAATCTACCAATCGCCCGAAATGTTGATAGAAATTTCCTGAATGGAGGCCAAAATGGCATCTTTTGTCTCTTCGGCTGCCCATGTGATACACGTAAAAATTTTACTTTTTGATCCGTTAAATTACATCTGTTGGGCTTCCAACGGGTCACTTTTATTGGTGATTTGGATCTATCTTGGTCAAAAATCTACCAATCTCCGGATCTATTGATAGTCAAGGCCAAAATGGCATCTTTTGTCTCTTCAATGTGATACACTGTAAAATTTTACTTTTTGATACGTTAAATTACATCTGTTGGGCTTCCAGCGGGTCACTTTTAATGGCATCTTTCTATCTTGGTCAAAAATCTTCCAATCTGCCCGATGTTGATACACTTTAAGCGGAGGCCAAAATGGCATCTTTTGTCTCTTCGGTAACGTTAAATTACATCTTTTACTTTTTAGATAACGTTAAATTACATCTGTTGGGCTTCCAGCGGTCACTTTTCATGGCGGTTGGATCTATCTTGGTCAAAAATCTGCCAATCTCCATAAATGTTGGCGGAAATGCGCGAGCGGAGGCGAGAATGACCTCTTTTGAAAACCATCAATTTTTGCGAGCCTTCGCGATGCCTATCAGACATGGACTTATGGATTTCAAAAATAGCTTTCTACTAACTTCGCACGGTCACGGAATCACTACGATTGGATTCTACGGAACTCAAAAATGTCACGCTAGGAATGGTGTGAAATTTCCACTGAATGGAGGCCAAAATGGCATCTTTGGGCTCCTTAGCTGCCCGCGTGATAAATGTAAAAATTATACTTTTTTTGATCCTCTAAATTAGGTCATGTTGGGCTTCCAACGGGTCAATTTTCATGGCGGGATCTATCTTGGTCAAAAATCCGCCAATCTCGGAAATGTTGGCCAAATCTGCTTTCGAGCGGAGGCCAAAATGGCATCTTTTGTCTCTTGACTTGCCCGTGATACACGTAAAATTTTACTTTTTGATCGCGTTGAATTACATCTGTTGGGCTTCCAGCGGTCACTTTCATGGCGGCGGATCTATCTTGGTCAAAAATCTGCCAATGCGCCGGAAATGTTGTGAGAAATGCCGCGAGCGGAGGCCAAAATGGCATCTTTTGTCTCTTCATTTGCCCGCGTGATACACAGTAAATTTTTACTTTTTGATACGTTGAATTACATCTGTTGGGCTTCCAACGAGGTCACTTTTCATGGCGGCTGGATCTATCTTGGTCAAAAATCTACCAATCGCCGGAAATGTTGGCAATCTGCGAAGCGGAGGCCAAAATGGCATCTTTTGTCTCTTCATTTGCCCATGTGATACACTGTAAAAATTTTACTTTTTGATACATTAAATTACATCTGTTGGGCTTCCAACGAGGTCACTTTTCATGGCGGCGGGATCTATCTTGGTCAAAAATCTGCCATCACGCCCGGAATGTTGGCCAAATTCCGAATGGAGGCCAAAATGGCATCTTTTGTCTCTTCATTTTGCCCGCGTGATACGTAAGAATTTTACTTTTTAGATAGCGTTAAATTACATCTGTTGGGCTTCCAACGGTCACTTTTCATGGCGGCGGGATCTATCTTGGTCAAAATCGCCAATCTCCATAAATGTTGGCAAAATCTGCGAGCGGAGGCGGAATGACCTCTTTTGAAAACCGCAATTTTGCGAGCCTTGGCGTGCCTATCGGACATGGACTTATGGATTTCAAAAATAGCTTTCTACTAACCTTCCGCGAGGTCAATCACTACGATTGGAGTTCTTGGAACTCAAAAATGTCACGCTAGGAATCGTGTGAAATTTCCACTGAATGGAGGCCAAAATGGCATCTTTGGGCTCTTTAGCTTGCCCATGTGATAAGCGTAAGAATTATACTTTTTGATCCTCTAAATTAGGTCATGTTGGGCTTCCAACGAGGTCACTTTTCATGGCGGCCCGGATCTATCTTGGTCAAAAATCCGCCAATCTCGAGAAATGTTGGCCAAATCTGCTCGAAGGGGAGGCCAAAATGGCATCTTTTGTCTCTTGTTTGCCCATGTGATACACAGCAGAATTTTACTTTTTTTGATACGTTAAATTACATCTGTTGGGCTTCCAACGGGTCACTTTTCGTGGTAGCGTTGGATCTATCTTGGTCAAAAATCGCTCCATAAATGTTGGAAAATGCGCGCACGGAGGCCAAAATGGCATCTTTTGTCTCTTCAATTTTGCCCGCGTGATACACTATAAAATTTTACTTTTTTTTATAGCGTTAAATTACATCTGTTGGGCTTCCAGCGGGTCACTTTTCATGGCGATTTGGATCTATCTTGGTCAAAAATACGCCAATCTCCATAAATGTTGGCCAAAATGGCATCTTTTTGTCGAGCGGAGGCGGAATGACCTCTTTTGGCTCGTCAATTTTGCCCATGTTATATGCCTATCGGACATGGACTTATGGATTTCAAAAATAGCTTTCTACTAGGCTTCCAGTCGGAATCATTTGATTGGATTCTATCTTGGTCAAAAATGTCACCGCTAGGAATGTTGGATTGAAACTTTCCATGAATGGAGGCCAAAATGGCATCTTTGGGCTCCTTAGGCTGCCCACGTGATAAATGTAAAATTATACTTTTTGATCCTCTAAATTAGGTCATGTTGGGCTTCCAAAAGGTCACTTTTCATGGCGGCCCGGATCTATCTTGGTCAAAAATCCGCCAATCTCGAAATGTTGGCCAATCTCCACGAGCGGAGGCCAAAATGGCATCTTTTTTCTCTTGGTGCCCACGTGATACACTGTAAGAATTTTACATTTTGATACGTTGAATTACATCTGTTGGGCTTCCAACGGGTCACTTTTCATGGCGGCCGGATCTATCTTGGTCAAAAATCTACCAATCGCGGGATATGTTGGCAATCTACGAGCGGAGGCCAAAATGGCATCTTTTGTCTCTTGTTTGCCCATGTGATACACAGTAAGAATTTTACTTTTTGATACGTTAAATTACATCTGTTGGGCTTCCAGCGGTCACTTTTCATGTGGCATTTGGATCTATCTTGGTCAAAAATCTGCCAATCGCCGAATATGTTGGAAATCTGCGACGAGAGGCCAAAATGGCATCTTTTTCTCTTCGTTTGCCCGCGTGATACCAAAATGGCATCTTTTGAATTTTTACTTTTTGATAACGTTAAATTACATCTGTTGGGCTTCCAACGGGTCACTTTCATGGCGGCTCGATCTATCTTGGTCAAAAATCGCCAATCTCCATAAATGTTGGCAAAATGCGCGAGCGGAGGCGAGAATGACCTCTTTTGAAAACCCGTCAATTTTGCGAGCCTTAGCGTGCCTATCGAACATGGACTTATGGATTTCAAAAATAGCTTTCTACTAGCCGCCTGCGAGTCGAGAATCACTACGATTGGATTCACGGAACTCAAAAATGTCACCGCTAGGAATCTTGTGAAATTTCCACTGAATGGAGGCCAAAATGGCATCTTTGGGCTCCTTAGCTGCCCCATGTGATAAATGTAAAAATTATACTTTTGATCCTCTAAATTAGGTCATGTTGGGCTTCCAACGGGTCACTTTTCATGGCGGCTAGGGATCTATCTTGGTCAAAATCCGCCAATCTCGAAATGTTGATAGAAATTTTTACTTTTTCGAGCGGAGGCCAAAAATGGCATCTTTTGTCTCTTCGTTGCCCGTGATACACGTGTAAAATTTTACTTTTTGATCGTTGAATTACATCTGTTGGGCTTCCAGCGAGGTCACTTTTGGTCAAAATCCGGCCCCGGATCTATCTTGGTCAAAAATCACCAATCGCGAAATGTTGGCGCTTTTCCGAGGGGAGGCCAAAATGGCATCTTTTGTCTCTTCGGTTTGCCCGTGATACATCGTAAAATTTTTACTTTTTGATAACGTTAAATTACATCTGTTGGGCTCCAACGGGTCACTTTTTCATGGCGGCTGGATCTATCTTGGTCAAAATCGCCAATCTCCATAAATGTTGGCGGATCTGCATGAATGAGGGCGAATGACCTCTTTTGAAAACCGTCAATTTTTCGCGAGCCTTGCGTGCCTATCGGACATGGACTTATGGATTTCAAAATAGCTTTCTACTACCTTCCGGTCGGAGTTTACCGTCACTACGATTGGAGATTCATCGGAACTCAAAAATGTCACCGCTAGGAATCTTGTGACCAAATTTCCATGAATGGAGGCCAAAATGGCATCTTTGGGCTCCTTAGAGGCCCTACGTGATAAATGTAAGAATTATACTTTTCGATCCTCTAAATTAGGTCATGTTGGGCTTCCAGCGGGTCTATTTTCATGGCCGCCAATTTGGATCTATCTTGGTCAAAAATCATCTTTTTGTCTCTTCACCAATCTCGATAGCGTTAAATGTTGGGCTACCAAGGTCAATGCGAGCGGAGGCCAAAATGGCATCTTTTTGTCTTTTCAATTTTGCGAGCCGCGTGATACCTCTAAATTTTACATTTTGATACATTGAATTACATCTATTGGGCTTCCAGCGGTCACTTTTTCATGGCGGCGGGGATCTATCTTGGTCAAAAATCTAACAATCGCGGATATGTTGATAGAAATTTCTGACGGAGGCCAAAATGGCATCTTTTGTCTCTTCGGTACGCCCATGTGATAGCAGCAAAATTTTACTTTTCGATCGTTAAATTACATCTGTTGGGCTTCCAGCGGTCACTTTTCATGGCGGCCCCGGATCTATCTTGGTCAAAAATCTGCCAATGTCGCGAGAAATCTGCGCGAGCGAGGCCAAAATGGCATCTTTTGTCTCTTCACCACCCGCGTGATACGTAAGAATTTTACTTTTTTGATGTTAATTACATCTGTTGGGCTTCACTTGGTCACTTTGCATGTAGCGGATCTATCTTGGTCCAAATCTGCGCAATCTCCATAAATGTTGGCAATGCGCGA
>JADLZK010005168.1:0-11990 GCA_015847255.1 Hyparrhenia diplandra | reverse complement strand
AAATCGTGCGCACCGCAAGGGGTGCCGCTCTATGCACGAAAGACACACCTTCCTACAAGAAGCCCTCCGCAAACCATACCCAACATGGCCGCTATGGGGCTGGACATGATCGGTCCTTTGCAATGGCGCCCCTGAGGACACACTCATGTCTTGATCGCTATTGACAAATTCTCCTAAGTGGATCGAAGCCCGAGCCGTGGTGAACCCTGACCGGAAACGGTGAAATTCTTCACCAACATCATTTCCGCTTTGGAGTCCCGAACTCCATCATCACGGACAACGGGACCAACTTCGTGGGGAAAAAAAAGTTCTCGACTTTTTGTGATGACTCAGCATCCGAAAAGTCGACATCGGTCCGAGCCCATCCTAATACCAATGGCCAAGTAGAGCGTGCCAATGGCATGATCCTACGGGCCTCAAGCCGAGGATCTTTGGTCAGCTAAACCAAAGACAGGAGGAAGTGGTACCAGAGCTACCATCGGTACTATGGAGCCTTCGGACAACGGTAGTGTCGAGCCACAAGGCTTCACCCCGTTCTTTCTAGTCTATGGAGCCGAGGCAGCCTTTGCCTGACGTATTATTGAATCACGGGTCCCCGAGGCCCGAGCCTACACGAACAAGGCAACCAAAGCATGCGAGCAAAGACTCCCATCGACCAAGCCGATGAAGCCCGAGATGTCGCCTCCTACACTCCCAAAGATACCGTGAGCACTTCGGAAGTATCACGCCAAGCTGCTGAAGCCTCGGAGTTCCAAGTCAACGACCACAGCCTCAAGGCGAGACAAGACAAAAAGGGCGCCATAGTGACGCCACCTTGGGAAGGGCCTTATTTCATCGCTGAAATACTGGGCACAGGAACTACAAAGCCTTCGAGATCCAGAAGGGCGGGTCTACTCCAACGCATGGAACATGGAACAGCTACGTCGCTTCTGCCCTTTAACCTCGCAGACATAAAGTTGAACACTCGTGTTTTTTTTTTCGCTCAATAAAAGATCTACATCTTTTACTAAAATCAACTTCTTGTGCATTAACACAAGGGGAGTCTTAGCCTCGTCCAACACATGGCTAAAAACCCTCGGGGCTACACGGGACCCCCTCGGAGGGGGTCCCCCTCCCTCCCCATTTTTTTTTTTGAAACTTTTTCAAGAAAAAGTTTTCGTGGCGTATACTCGATCGATTGTTTAAGCGCGAAGGTTGCTCACGCTTAAAATCCTAAGTGAGATAGCAGAACTAAAACGGACCACCGCCGAGGCACCCGTGCTCACTATCTTACGACGGAGAAATCCCGAGCGAAGTAGCGAGCTAAACGGACTGCCGCCCTCGAGGCACCCGTGCTCACTACCTTGCGAGCGGATAAGGCAAGCAACCTAGCCACACAATAAACATGAAATCCAAGAGGAACGCCACACCATCATAAACGCATTCGCCTAAGTCACATGCCTCGGGCAAAGATCAGTGTTTATGTACATGTTTCTCTAAATTTAACTTCTTCATACAAGGGAGTTCAAGGCGCATCGCTGGCCTCATCCACCGGGCATCGCGAAACGACTCCCGAGCGGCACCCGGGCGTGCTCCCTGCGGGCGTCGGACCCCGTCGGGGCGTATCCCCTGAGGCGGCGTCCAGCATCTCCTGCGTGTTCGCCTCATAGCTTGACTCTATGGGGGAATACGGAGGGCATACCTCATCTTCGAAACGTGGGAAGCCAACCGAAGCCGCTGCACCCTCCACGAGTCGTAAAACTCTTTTGGTCTTGACGGCATCGGCAGCGGCCTTCTCGGTGGGGTCGGCCGCGTCCTCATCATCGGAGCGAGGAAGAAACCGTCGCGACATTGTTCAACACCTCAGGCACCCGATAGTTCCGAGAAGTGCGAAGCAAACACACCATGCCATCCGAGCGCCCGGTCAGGAAGCTCAAGCTTCGGATCTAAGGAATCCGCCCAAGGAGCTCCAAGCGACCACGCCGCCGAGGGCCCGACCTCCGTGATGTCCGCCCGGCAGCGACGGGTGAAGTCCGACAGGGCCTCTTCCGGCTCTGCCCACGACTTCAAGCTCCCGATCCAAAGCCGCGGCAGCGTAACCCCGCGGTCTCCACGGCCTCGGTCCACCCTTCTCCGCCTCGGCGATAAGCACCGAGACAATATCGGCAAGATGAAGGAATCAAGATGACAAAAAGCCTACTAGGGGATAAGACGCATTGCCTTGGCACTTTCACTGCCGGCCAAAGATGACGCCGTGCTCGGTCGCAGTTTACCTTTTGAGCCGGTCCTTTCTCCTTTCTAAGGGTTTCCCCCTCGGACACCGCCTCCCGATCTTGCGGGTGTTCAGGGGCGTCACATCTCCGCACCTTCTTCGCCTCCTCCCTGGACTGTCCCGCTCGTCGTGGCCTCCCCGAGGGCCTGGAGGACCGCTTCGAAGCGTCCTCAAAGTCTTGGCTCATCCGAGCCCATTTCGACCCGCCAAATTGCCGGCCTCGGACTGGCCTTGACGAGCTCCGCCGCCGGGGCCTATCACCGGACTCCTCTCCTCGGCGAGAGCAACAGCCGAGTCGGCTCTCGCCCGGGCTGGATCAACTTCACCCGAGTCCGCCCTTAAGGCGTTCCAGTTCAAGACATTCCCAAGAAGCTCGGACCTCTCCATGGCGAACACGCCGGAGGCCTCGCGACGAGGGACACAACGGATTACGACACATACACAAAAAGGTGCTGCAAGAGACAACAGCCAAGGACACTCACCTCGTCGGCCTCGGCAAGGCGCCCCGATGATTGGCGCCGGCCATCCTCGCAAAGGCCGCTCTACGGCCCACCGGCGGATCTGCTCATGAGTCCTCCACGCCCGGGACTTCGTGCGGTCATCAATCACCACGGCGGCCGACCCCCCGGGAACGTCACCCAAGGTCAAGGGAGGACCGCCCCAGCCGAAGTTGGCTCCTCGGGGAATGTCACTTCCGCCGGCAACTCCCGCAGCCGGAAACCCGAACCAATAGAAGTCCAAAGGCTCTTCAAAGGCGACCACAGGGATCGCCCCTCACCGTCGCCGAAGACGACGCCGCCAGCAGCCACGGCCCCACCAGCGCTCAAGCAATGGGTGTCGGATCGTACTCCTCATGAGCCCCGGGACGGGGGGAGCCTAAGACAAGCGCCACGCACGCGTCTCCGCCGCCCCCGAAGAGCTCCCCGAGAAAACTCCCGGACAAAGGAGCTTGGTTCCTCGGGAGGGGCGGCCTCGTCGCGGGCTCTCTCCACCGTACCCCGAGGACCTCGCGCCGGCCGGTGTCGCGACAAATGGACGCCTCCAAGTCCCCATCGGCCGGATGGACGACTCTCCGCCTTCACCCCATGGGCCGGCCTTCTCAGAGCTCGGGCCCGATCCCCAGAGGCTCGGGGCTACGCCCCGGGAAGCAACACACAGGGGAGCCGGAGCGAGACAGGCACGCCTTGACAGGACGATCCATGACCTGCGGGCCCCGGCCGAGGCTCGCGCACCGGCCTTCGGGGCCTTCTTAGTGCAAGGTCGGGGTGGGGGCCCCCGGTTTCTGGAGCAAAGAGCACATCGGAGGAGAAGCCAAGACAAACAAGAGAAGCAAATCTGCGAGAATACAAAGGGACTCACGGCCCGAGGGATCGCCACAGGCGTTGCCGAGCGCACGGGAAGGCCGCGACAAGGGCGCCGCACTTGACGCGACGGGCCTCTCCACGGCTTCCGTGACGCGGGAGCCGGTTCGGGATCGGGCGTCACCGGCTCTCCGTCCCCCGAGCCGCGCCTTGCGACGCCGAGGTACCCACATTGGGACGCGGGCGGCTCTTTCCTCCGAGCCGTGCCTTGCGGCGCCGAGGTTCCCACGTTGGAATGCGTCGGCTCTTCCTCCGTGCCGCACTTTGCAGCGCCGAGGTACCACGTCGGGTAAAACCTCGGGGCCTTGCCGAGAGGTCCCGAGGCCTTGGCTAGAAGGACCTCGGGGCTCGGCGGGGCCCGGCTTCCTCCGACTCCTCGGGTTCGTAACGAAGCCCCGAGTAGGTCGGCAATCCCAGGCTCGGGTCCCGTCGGGCCCCCCGGTCATCATCCGACGAGTTCACGGCGAACTCGTCCCTCATCTTCGTCATCGTCCCCCCTCGGTGGTCGAGGTGTCAGCGACTCGCCCCCCTCTCGCCCGCCTTCGGCCCGGCTTGGCGCGAGCCACGTTCCTCTTCTTCTTCTCCTCCTTCTTCAACGCCCGAGCCCTATCCCGCTCGTTCCGAAGCGCGGTTCTCCCTTCGCCGGCGAGGCGCCTAGCTTCGAAATCGGTGGAAGGGAGTCGTGATAGCTCAAGCGACCCCGCAGAAGACGGAGTAAGGACCACCGAGATGGGAACCAACAACCACAAGACAAAGACAAGCATACTAAAACCGAGGACACTTACCAAAGAAATGTACCCACCGGAGGGGCGCATGGGGATCCCTCGGGATATTAGTTGGGGTATTTGACCCCATGCCTCCTTCACCCTCCCGACCAAAGCCATCGGTTGAAAGCAGATCGGGTGACATCCGACATGCCTCAAGGTTGGCACCGAGGAGGTCATCCGGTACATGCACAAAGGGGCGAGCCATCAAACGGCAACACCCTACGCCGGTGGAAAGCAAAGACCACCACCGCCGCATTCACATTCGCCTCCCGAAGCCGCAGCATCGCCTTCCTCAGGCCGGGGTCGATGGGACAAAGTCGCCAGGGGGACCCTGCAACCATTTGTTCGGGCGCTGCTTGAGGACACGCCCGGTGTACGCGGGAAGCTCGTTCCCGTCGTTGCGAAGGTAGAACCACTGGTCCCGCCACCCCTTGTTGGAGGTGGTGAGCTTGGAAAGGATGTACCACGGCTGGGTTCGGCTTCATCCTGCTCGATCTAACTTGAGCGCGCAATCCGACGCCGCGCCGCCCTCCGCGGCTTGCCGCCCTTGACACCGGCCGCGGTGAGGTCCGCCTTGAAGAACCACAACCAAAGGTCCCAATGCGGCTCGATCCCCGGGAATCCCTCACGTAGGGTGACAAAGATAGCGGCTTGGGAGATCGAGTTCGGGAAGATGATGAAGCTCAATACCATAATAGTGGAGGATGGCGCGAATAAACCGGCCCGCCCGGCAGCCCAAACCTCAGCGCCGATGAAGATCGATCGGGCTCACCACGAGCCATCGGGAGGATTCGGCTCCTCCTGGTCCAATCCGGGGCTATCCACTCCGGCGCCGGTGTTGGTGCGGGGACGAAGAAGCCCTTCCTCAACGAGGCGCCAAGCTTCTCTTCATCCGCCCGACGTCCCGGCCACGGCTTCGCATCGAGCACCTCCTTCAGCGTGATCGCCGCCACCCTCGACCATGCCATGGATGAGCGGGAGGACGGGGAACCGCGACCACCGGGTAATGCCACACGCACGAGCACAAGGCAAGTGAATCCCTCCCTCAATCTTCCCTTAACTTCCTCTCTATTTCCTAGTTGCCGCAAAGAAGAAGGCAAGGAGGCAATAGCGAGGGCAAGGGAGCAACCGTACGCCGCCCAGACCCCCACACTTATAGGGAAGGGAAGGCAAACCGCCGGCCGGGCAAGCGAATCGACGCGCGGAATGGACGGCCCACGATGGAACGAGAAAATCGCTCATCCAACGGCTCGCCGCGGTGGGGCCGTCAAGGGTGATTAATGCACCATGACGGCGCCCTCGATTCTGCCCCGACGAGAGCCACCGGGCCACGTCCCATCGGACTCGAATCGCCACGCCGTCTCGGGCACGGCAGGGGGAGACCTCGCCTCCCACCAAGGGGTAAAACCGTCCGACATCCATATCCAGCAGGCGCCGGACCCTAGGGGCAAAAAGTCCATCCGGCGGTTCCCACCCCGTGGGAACCAAACGAGCCTTCGGCCGGCGCGACGTCCGCGTGCACCTTACGTTCCGAGAGGTTGCCGGCCGGGCCCACGGGGTTTCAACGGTCGCCTCGGGATAACCCGAACTAGGGACATGATGGAAATGCACAACCCGGGCCTATACCCCCTCCGGGCTCGGGATTTCCCGATCGTGTTTAAGATCCGGGCGGTGCTGTTTATAGAGATATCCCATCCGTGGGAGGCCTTCGGCCCTCGGGGGTTGATCCGTCAAAACCCCCCGGGATCTCGCTAAACGGTCCATGGGTTCTCATGGGGTGAATCCTAGATCACATAGTCGACCCTCGCCCCGGCGAGGCACGGCAATCACTTAAATTGACCCGTTACAACGTTCAAGCGGAGCACACCACGGTGTTCCGGGCTTTCAGGGCACCGAGGTGTGTCTTCCCTCCTCCTCCCTCCCTCGAGGGCGCTAATGGAGGAGCCGTGAGACCAAAGTCGAGGAAGCCCAGGACGACCTTGCGCACATAAGCGGGCCTCGGGCGCCACGCAAAAAACGAATGCACTCTGCACAACTAAGCGCAATATAGAGCTGTTCCGATCTTGCCGGGCGTGCGAGATTTAAAGACCTCGAAGGAACCCGCCATTCCATTCGAGGCCTCGGGTTACACTAACGGAGATGGCCGCCAGCACACCATTGTAGACGAACCACCCCGAGAAGAAAAACGGCGACGGAATGGCACAACCCGGGCAAGTCCCCACTCGCTCGGGGCTCGGGGCTACCGTCGGGACCTAAATATTGGGCCCCGAGACATTCTCTTAATAACGAAGCCGCCGGTCCGTCGGGGCCCGTAAAAACTCGGCCGCCATCATCCTGCACGAAGGACGCCCACCCGGTAAGGGACCGTGCCAAGGAGCCATGACGACTATACGAAACCGGAGACGGCCCACAAGCGGCCCATAGGAGTCACCACGACGAAGGACACCGAGTAAAAATACTCGCTTTAAATCTACAAGCGGTCTACGACCAGCTTGTCTTCCTCCATGACCAAACCTGCCGGCAAAGACGCCCCAGGAGTGACAAAGGTCGAGGAATTTCACGTAAAGGAGGACCGAACGCTCCACGCCATAAGCCCTATCGGCCCCAAACCTCTGACCCTCCCGATCTCCGTCTCGCCCGGCAACCCTCGGGCGCTTGGACTGCAACCTCGTCCGAGGGTGGCCCAGCTCACCACCCTCGGGCGCAAAATCTCCGTCTCGCCCGAGGGAGACCCAGCTCTCCATCCTCCGGGCGAGGCGGCCAACTACCCCTCAACCCGGGGTCATAGACCCCCGGGCATGGGAGGTTCCGTCCGAAGGAAGGGGAACAACCGCATTCAATGCGGTTGCCGCGGCCGGACGATATGGCGGGGCCATCGACACGCCCCTCCAAATCAACACCGCCGTCCCACCCCAATCCGGCGATGGGACACAAAGCCGAGCAAGACGATTACACCGCCGGCACGGAAAAGTGGTAACACTTGTTCATTTCCTGTAATTCCATCAAGGCGCCACGTTGGGCGGACCACGGGCGCACAACACGCCCAAGGCACAGGGCCGCCCCGCCATGCGGGCTCGTGAGGGACGCCTCACGTAGCCTCCTGGGAGGCACCGAGAAACGGCACGTCCACCATCGGATCAAGACGCGTGTCATCATCGAGCCAACGCCCGAGCTAGCCAACCCTCGGCGCGCCGCATGCAACCGGGTGCGGCCTCGGGAATTAGCCACCTAGGCATCCATATATGTAAACATTGCTTCCCCGCTTCCGCTATAAAGGGGGGGGTAATGCCCCATTAGTGGGGGATCGACACCCGATTAGTTCTAGCCCGACAACCACCACCACCACCACGATCGCAAGGCTTGAGACCTAAGTCTCTCCCCTTGCAACCGCCTTGTAACCCCTACTACAAGCTCTCTTTGAGCGAGGTAACACGAGCAGACTCACCCTGCCCCGGACGTAATCCCCGTTGGCCCGAACCGGGATAAACCCGGCCCGTGTCCTGTCCATCTTGCGCTACGCCATTGGGGGGGGGGGCACACGGCATATAAATTCTTTATTGCTTAGGCACCCGAGCCCGCCCGCCGGAAACGCCGACACATATATAGAGTTGCTAATTATTAGTAGGTCTACAATTGTACGTCATTTGCTAATAATACGTTCATTTGCTACTTCAACTCAACATCCAACCATCTTTAGCGGTGGATCCAAATAAGCCTGCTAAAAATTGGCTTAGTTAGTGCTAGTATTAACTAGCTACTACTTTCTCTGTTCTAAATTATAGGTTGTTTAGACTTTTCTAGATGCATATTATTTGTTATGCATCTAGCTAAAGTGAATTATAAAGTTAGCACTTTGGGCTGGTTCAACAATGCAAGTTGCGCGTAGGCAGAGCTGCGGAGCAGCTGCTACCACTTACGAAGAATATGTGCCCTTTGGGTTAGTAATTAGGGGAAATTGATGATTCACCCTTACTTTAAAGTCCAATGGTGATTTTACCCTCGTTTTTTTTAACTTTGCATTTTTACCCTCACTTTTTTTTTTTTTCAAACGAAACCTCCGTCTACCCCTCTTATTTAACACCTTTGGTCCATGTCATATTAAATGATGAAACGTAAAACAAAAAAAAAAGAGAATTTGGTGATTTTACCACCGCTTTTAAGTGAAATGGTGATTTTAGCCTTGTTTTTTTGTCCTTTCTAACACCCGTTAGAGAGACTTAACGGAATAGGGGTAGATTCTACCTTCGATTTGAAATAACAGGGTAAAATTACAAAGTTAAAAAGAGAGGGTAAAATCACCATTTCGCTTTTAAAAGCGAGGGTAAAACATCAAAGCCTCTAGTAACTACAACTAGCTCAATCGGCGTTTGTAAAACGGGTCTATATGTCCGATCGTGGGGAAAAATAAGCAGAGGGTTGACATATCTTCCAGATTTATATTCTTCCATATTTATATTCATTCATTCATAGCTGGAGTCCTACATGTACCCTCCCAACTTAATAAAAAAAAGCAAATATTCTATATCCACATGCCCTACACTCACCTTCTTTGCGAAAGTGTTCGACGCGACTCGGCGAAGACCCTAAACCCGCTCGGCAAAAGACTTGCCGACGGATGCTCTTGGCAAAGGCTTTGCCAACTGTTGCTCCCCGCAAAGAGTGAAGGTGTCGGTAACGACCCTTTGCCAAAAAAGCATGGCTCTCGGCAAAGGGGCGGGGTAACAAGGATGGCAGCTTTGCCGAGAGCCATGTCGCTACTCCTCGCAAAGGGCGGGGGCAACAAAGACAATAGCTTTGCCGAGAGCCATGCCGCTACGGCTCTCGCAAAGAGGCGGGGGGGCAACGGTGATGGCGGCTTTGTTGAGAGCCATGTCGTTATGCCTCGCAAAAAGGCCAAAGCGTAATGGCGAACGGTGGCCCATTGCCGAGGGCGTGCAATGGCCGGGCGGGCAAAGGATGGTTACTTTGGCCGAGTGTTGGCGCAAGCACTCGGCAAAGAATCGGTTCCTTTGCCGAGTGGTTGCTTCATGCACTCGGCAAAGTTTGTTTTCGTGATTTTGTTTTTTTCTCGACAAAATCCACATATTTATCACATATATGCCGCATATGCAACATTTGAGGCCCACTTTAATATGAACGACGCTCACGCCTCACGGCTCATCCAGTCGTGGTGCTTACAAGAATCTCCGATGCCTGCCACTACTAAGAAAAATAAGCCGGCCTCTACAAAATATCTTTCTTTTGATTTGCAAATATGTCTATTTCTAGAGGAGATCGTGTTGAGTAATCGCATCTAGAAACACTACTTTTAGAGGTGCTTGTCTTGTCCTAAGCGAATATATACATATTTGTTGACACAAAAAATGTGTTTGCACTCTACACACTTCGGAGGCCTGCAGGATCGTGTGAAGCAGAAGACTTTGGGATTCTCTAAGCCTCAAACCAGCCGGATCGGACTTGAACGGACCAAAACGTGCTAGTCAATTTGACCCTGCAATTGACTAGGAGATAGAAAAAGTCAAATTATGGAACCTACGGGTTTGTTGCCAGACAGTTCCGAAATATGTGGATGTAAGACAGCCGATGATCAAAGGAATTTTGGTGAAATATTAGGTAATTTCTAGATTAAAACCAGAATATAAACCATGACAAGTTGAAGAACTAGATTAAGCATGTATATACTAGCATGATTCAACAGCATAGTGCAAAGCATGATCACATATAATGGTGTAAGCATTGCTCGTACACCCGACGGTTGATTGAAAAGTATAAACGACATGATAACTAGTGTAAGCATAGCGGCTCATACACAAGACAACTTTGACAAGATGAACGAAGAGATTGGAACACGAGAATTGTACCTGAAGTTTGTAGATACAGTTGACGATAGCGTGAAGTTGATGTTGAGGTTGCCGAAAGCGAAAACGAAGATCGCTTATGCGTTGATGAAGGCGCGGCCGAAGTTCGTTGTCGCGATGAGTGGCGGCGAAGACTTCGAGCAATTGAGGACCTAATATGCCTAGACGTAGCGCCACTTGTCTTGGACGGAAGACGCCCCGTGGTGAAGATTTGGGAGCAGCGCGCGAGATGCGCCCCCAAAAACCTTATTCACCTTGGATCGCAAAAGACGAGGGTTTCGAGACCGCCGCCCTGGCCGGAGCACGCAAAACGATCGGATCGGGAGAAGCTACCGCGACGGGCGCAACAACGAGAAGGAGCAAAACCCGAGCTCGATTTTCAGATACGCTTTTGGCGTGGCCGGTGGTCTGCTTATATAGTCATGTCTAATCGGCCTCGTGTCATGATCACGATCTAAATTTCTTAGGACCACTTTACCAACTTGATTTGTGATTTGAAGGTTTCCTGAGGACGAGCTTATGTCCTAAAACAAGAACTCTTTAAGAAATAACTTGAGTATTCACCTCTTGTTCCAATACCTTTGTAAAATAAACATAAATATAAAATTGTGAAAAGAGTCACAATATTTCTTCAAGTATTTTTGTCACCAACCATTTCTGGTTTGAGCATAAAGAACAAGGGATGACAACAGGGATGACAACACAAGGTATGTTTCATGGCATTAATACTGATATGATCTCGCTTTCAGCAGCATGCATGCGGCAGCCAGCCGGCAGCTGGCAGGCCTCATTTCCTGTCAAAGCTGATTAATTACCACGACGCGTTGGTAAGGTAATTAAACAGCTAGCGAGACTGTTCCAAAAGCATGCAGGTGATCGATGAGGTCCAGATCGACCAACCTGCGGGTAGACGTGGAAAGAAAAGATCATCAGTCAGACAGAGGATCTTCGTTTCTTTGTTTTGGTTGATGTGTGCTGTTTTTAGGCAGCAGGACGACCTAGCTGCACAAGCAGAGGTTGGGGTAGTTAGTTAGAGACTGACCGACTCACTCAGTCATGACTTGTTCAAGTCTCTAGAAGCAATCTTCTATCAAGGGATGTGTGCAAAGACAAGTTGGACTCTGATGACTTCCAAATATCATCTTCCATCCAGTGAGAACATATAGTTATTCTGATTTAAAATAGGACTCTGATGACTTTCTAGCCCTCATTATTCAGGATGGGTTGTATAACAAGAATAGTCTAACTATGCCATCACAAGCAAAGCAATGCTATATACTATTGTTAGGCCTAAAGCTTAGTTAGTTTACTGAATTGTACATCTCAGAGAAATCAGAGTTTTTGGGGTGTGCAAAGTGGCAGGAGATCGAGAATGATTTAAATTTAAAATAGGACTCGGATGACTTCCAGGCCTCAATATATCATTCATGATGGGTTTGCATGCATAATATAATATGAGAAATTTTACATCTCAGAAATCAGAATGTTTCGAGCAAATTGGCAGGAAAGGCCATATATGCCATGACCGACCCCCCTTCGAAATCCTGGAGGCCCAACCGGAAGCCGCCAAAGTAATAATAATGGTTACAATACTACTAACTAATTTACTTCCGGATAACTCAACTAACATGGATATATTTCTGATGCGCACAGTCACTGCTATATACTATATACACTACGCGCAAAGGACTCAGTTTTTACAAGTCCTAAAAGATTAGGAGGTGGTTTTAGAAACTGTTGAAGACATGCTTTT
>JADLZK010005167.1:0-15349 GCA_015847255.1 Hyparrhenia diplandra | reverse complement strand
AACATTCTACCATAATAGGGGTGAAACTATACCTTTTCATACTCATATACATTTATTACTCACCTATTTCCACTTGTAGTGTTCCAAATATTATTTTGCGAAAAATATATAAATACGGTGGAAATCCGACCAAAAAAGGCGCATCCTTGGAAAGCGTAAACCTGAACACATCAAGCCCAAGGGATAAACTGAACCCACATGTCGGAATCGGGCGGACACGTCGCACCACGACTTTTCACGATGAAACAAACCAGCCCACCGAGGCCCGGCCCGAGCCGAGCCTAGGGGCGCTTGCACCACAGGTGCGCCCGCACCACCGCGCCAGGCGGCGGCCCAGGCCCAACCTCGGCGTGGCGGTTCAACCAATGCCCCGGAGGGGCGGTGCGGGGTGCGCGGTCCGGTTCGGTGCACGTAGACGCTTTGTACATGGTCGGTTTGGTGTAACATTAGCACTTAGGTCCCTCTACTCCAAGTATAAGTACCCCCTCTCTCCCCTCTCTCCACACACACCACAAGGAGTCCAACCAACAAAGACCACACCTCACTACCACCTCACTTCTTCTTCTTCTTCCTCACTTGGCTAGAAGCTTGGAGTAGAGAAGAGCTACAAGGAGGGCTTGTCTCCTAGAAGAAAGAGCTATTTGGTAATATATTTCCTATGGAGTATTCTTCTACTTGCAAGTCCTATTTAGTTCATGGTCTAACTTATGAATTAGAGCATAGTATTGTTCATGTTATAATCTTGATATATGAACTAGCATATAGTCATCCTAGACCTAACCATTCTTATATCATTGTTGCATATGATCCTAACTATGTTCATTTGTATGACCATGACTAAAACATTAGGGTAGCGGAGCTACTCCATATATGATTATTTCATTTTTATTCTTTATCTATTTTCTTTTTATCCTCTTTATCCTTCGTGGTGGATTTCCTATGTGTGTGTCACACTATCCATGAAACCGTATTGCTTACCCCTGTCATGATTAAGTTGGACATTGCACATTCATAATTCAACATTCAGATGCCATGCTAGTCTATCACTTACATGCCCTCCTTTGGGAAAATATAAATAACGATACCCCGAATACTTTTCGGGTGAAATGCTACAATGATAGATCCGTGCGCTTGCGGATGAAATATCAACTATGGCAAGATCTATCACCGTTGATTGACCTAGTGCTATCACCGACATGGTGGTTCCACTCAGGAATATCGACGGCGCATTTCGAGGCGCTGTCATTAGAGGCGGGTTCTAAACCTGAATCTATTGATTGCGCTTAGAAATGCCAACAAGCATTTCGGCGCCGTTCTTGCGGGGAGGGCATTGTAAAAAAATATATAAAAATAATTACTAGCTGGCTATGAATAATGAAATATGCATGTGTGGTAGCCACTTACTCATACTGAGCTAATCTTTTATGTTTTCTTCTCTTTGTGGATGAAAACATGATAGTGTATGTCGGGTTTCCAGCTGCCGCAAACTTCATTGAAGATCCCGAGGCACTCCTAAGGAAGAACAGGTCTCGTACCTCTTCTTCTTCAGCCGAACTCCGACAATGAACCCGACATCCCCGCACCAACCGTACACGCAAGCTATGGCTCAAAAAGTCGCTCCGCGATTTCTCTGTCCTGCTTTGTCGCGCCAACGTGCCCACCGGGCCTGTTGTCAATGTGGCGGACAAGAACTTCGAAGCCGCGCCTTTGGGTGATTACCATGGTGCGAGGCCGGTCCCTTCGTGGATCTGCCTTGCGAGGACGCCAACGCCCATCTCCAACACTTCCTTGAGCTATGCGAGACTATTGTCATCAAGGACATCGAACCCGACGTCATCAAGCTCCGTCTGTTTCCTTTCTCCCTCGTGGGGAAGGTGAAAAATGGTTCTACAAGGACAAGGAAGTCACCAATACGTGGACCAAGTGTTCCAAAGGCGTTCACGCTAGGTTCTTCCCCATGGGCAAAACCAATGCCTCAAGGGGAAGAATCGCCAACTTCCGCCAGAAGCTCCATGGAGCCCATTCCCGAGGCATGGGAGAGGATGCAAGAATACATACAAGCATGCCCACACCACGGAATGGAGAATTGGCCGGTGCTCGGAACTTCTACAATGGTCTTACGGCCATATCAAAGGGACACCTAGGCGCCGGCCGCCGGTGGCGCATTCCTATCGCTCACCATCGATCGGGCCACGGCCGATTGATAAGATGGTGGCAAATCGGAGCCGGGGGAAGACGGAACCCCAGCCAAAACACAAAAAAAGGCATGCATACTTGTGAAGGAGGCGGATATGCTCGCCGCAAAAATGGATCTCCTGCTGAAGAAACTGGAGGAGCGCACATCTGATGCTAATCAACAGCGCCCGATTTTACCCCACGAACTCACACATGACGTGTGAGACCTGTGGTGAAGTTGGCCACTCGGGGATAAGCGCCACGAGACCCGCTAAGAAGCTGCGCCTTTATCAACAACGGGTATCGCCAACATCGGCAAGAAATGGTCGGCGAGAATAATCGATCTCGTCCACCATTCCAAGGTAATTCGGGCTATAACCCCAATTATAGCTCGAACCAGCCATCACTCAAGGATCCGGTTCTAGGCCAAGCCAAGATCAATGAAAACCTCACCAAAAAGATGAGCGAATGATAGCATCATAGAAGGGTCGGCGACAAGTTGGATGGGTTAAACTCGCTATGAAAGAGCAAATGAATTTCAACAAAATTATTGAAGCTCAAATATCCCAGCTAGCTGCTCGTCTCCCTGTCATGGTTGGAGAAAAAGTTTCAGGGTCATCTGAAATTCCTCAAGAGAAAGTGAATGCAGTAACTACAAGAGGAGGCAGGTCCACCCGTGACCCGCCAAATCCCAACCATGTGGCGAGGAAGCAAAGAGAAGGGCAGCCTGAAAAAGTAATGCCCCAAACAAATGAGAAGAGCACGAAGTGGAAGTGGTACCGTTAGAATACACGGATACAACATACCTACCATTTACCACCAGGACAAGAAAACAAGCGTTGGATGAACAATTCACCCGGTTCATGGAAATGATCCAAAAAGTACACGTAAGTGTACCACTCTTGGACGTGCACCACGTTCCCTCATATGCCAAGTATATCAAGGATATCATTCGAGAATAAGCGGCCTCTCCCAACAACAGAGAGGTTGTGAAGTTAACGAGAAAAATGCAAATAGCCATTCTCAATCGCCGCGAGAAAAAGAAAAATGATCTTGGATGTCCTACAATCTCCTGCTCAATCGGAACATAGACATTCAACCATGCTTTATGTGACTTGGGTGCCGGTGTGAGTGTCATGCCCAAATCGGTGTTCGACAAGCTAAAACATACACATCCGGAACCAACGGCCATGACGCTCCGGTTGGCGAACTCATCCATAAGGTATCCGGCGAGGGATTGCGAGGACATTCCGGTAAAAAAAATCGGGGTATTTTGTCCCGCTTGACTTCGTGGGTGCTGGACATGGAAGTAACCAAAGATACACCACTCATCCTTGGATGACCATTCACGAGCAATTGTCGGGGCCCGGATTGATGTTGGGGCGGGAGAAATCCGCTTCAATATCAATGGTAATGAAGAAAAATTTGAATTCAGGGCCCCGATCTCGAGAAGAGTGTAAAATGATCCGGATAAAATACGGGGAGCAAGGCATAAAAGAAATTGAAATACAGCCCCCAAAAGCCGGCAACACTCCCAAGGTGGTCAACACAGGTAAAAGGTGGGAACAAAAGAAAAAGACAGCTCCTAAGAAAGAGAAGAAGGAGCAGAAAACAAAGAAAACTCCCATCTTTACCAAGGGGCGGAAGAAGGAAAAAGCCCCAAAAGAAAAAGCCCTAAAGGAAAAGGCCTCAAAAGGGAAAACCCCACAAGAGAGACCCATACCAAAAGAAAAGAATGAAGAGCCAAAAGCGAGAATACCAAGACAAAACATACACACCACCTCAAAAGGTATGGATACTCAAACAGGTGTCATCATCCGTGTCTCCGGGATCGATGCACCATCAAGCAAAAAATCGGGAGAAAGTCCCGCTCCACAAACTCAAAAATGTGGGCCCTCCACCGAAGGTAAAACGGTATCTACCCCGAGAAAAAGGTAAAAACAAATAAAATACCAACGGGCCTCTAGATAGCTTGGGGAGGACCCCCACAGGTATCACTTTGCATTGTATATTTACTTTGGCATGTTTAAATTTCAGCAATCTTGCATCGTAAAAAAAAAAAAAATATATATATATATAAATATATAAATACTTTATTATCAAAAACAAAACAAAAATATTTATTAAAACAAAAATATATATAAGTATTTTTGAAAATCAAAATAATAAATTTTTTCATAAATAAAATAAACTCTCTAATGAAAAATAACAAAAATATTTTTTTCCCAAATAAAATTATATAAGAAAATAGTTCGAAAATAAAATTACAGTATTTAAAAAAAACCCAAAAATAGAATAAGTAGCTCAAAAAAAAAATTTAAGTAGCTATGAAAATGTTTAGTTTAAACCCTTGTTGAAATGATGAATAGTTGCTCTGTCTTATGTTTTACACATTGCCTAGTTTATAACTTAAATTTCTCTAAAGTTTGAGTTTAGTGGCTAAGTTAAATTTCACCTTGAAAAATCTGATTCATGTGGGTTGCACAAGCAATATCCGATCTAAGTAGTTCTTGGACATGATATGATGAAATAGGCTTGCTATGACATTTTTCGAGAATGACTTGATATCCGAGAGATTTCTTTTCAAAAATGAAAATTTAAAAGTTCCTCAATGATATGCACTATCCTACCAAAGCCATATGACAAGATGATATGATCATTCTTGAAAACCTTAGTCATATGATACTTGTTTTTCATGGTGAGCCTCTGTCAAAAAACGCTGTAACCCATGTTGAGATTCTTTTCATGTGCCCATGATCAAGAAACACGTACACCCCGAAAATAATCGCCCGACTCTCACGCCGAGAATCACGCACAACATGCACTTTTTCCATCCACTAAAAAATAAAAACTCCATTCATTTTATCATGCTCTCTCTCAAAAAAAAAATTCTTGTACAAAAAGGAGAAGGATGGGCTATCTGAAAGAAAGAAAAGGAAAGATGGACAAATATCCCAATAAAGACGAGAAAGTCAGTACTCGTCCAAAAAAAAAAAGAGAAATAAAGGTAGCCCATACCTCCTTCATTCCAAAAACAAAAGAGAGAGAGTCATGATACATGGAGTCCACCAAATATACAAAAATATTCCACACACTTTGCACATCTTGATCAAAGCATATGACTAGTCTCTCCTAGAGGTTCGGTCTTTGACAAAGGCAATATGACATGATACAAGTATGCCACTCTTTTACCTACCCAAGAACTCCACAAAAAGCTTTATTAGTTGGTAGGCAAAAAGAAAGGCAACACTAAGCCTTTGGTGAGGATCAAACACTTACATATCTTGAGCGATCGAGTGATCATTTGAGAAACTACTTTCTTTTGCAAAAAAATATTTCAAAAACCTCCGGATTGACAAATCACTCAAAGAATCAAAGATAAAGCGAGCCCGTCGAATCATTACGTCCCGCAAACACCCAAGATTCGGAGACGGCTCAAAAGCCCCACAAATGATGAAGGTAATAAAGGGTGAATAAACGTGCCATTTTATTCAAACTATAGTAGAAAATTTTTGTTATAAACCTGGCACTTGAAAAACATAATCGGCATAGTAGCAACTCCCGATCAACAACCAAGAACTTAACTCTTTTGCTCGAGGGCGCGCAAAGGGTAAGCTTGGGGAGTTTGTTGACCGGTCACGAATCCATATTTTTTTACCGTCAACATTCTACCATAATACTGGTGAAACTATACCTTTTCATACTCATATACATTTATTACTCACATATTTCCACTTGTAGTGTTTCAAATATTATTTTGCGAAAAACATATAAATACGGTGGAAATCCGACCAAAAAGGCGCATCCTGGAAAGCATAAACCTGAACACATCAAGCCCAAGGGATAAACCGAACCCACATGTCGAACCGGGCGGGACATGTCGCACCACGACTTTTAACGATGAAACAAACCAGCCCACCGAGGCCCGGCCCGGCCGAGCCTAGGGGTCTTGCGCGCACCCAGTGCGCCCTCACCACCGCGAGGCGGTTCGGGCCCAACCTCGGCGTGGCGGTTCAATCAATGACACGGAGGGCGGTGCGGGGGGTGCGCGGTCGGTTCGGTGCACGTGAGACGCTTTATACATGGTCGGTTTGGTGTAACATTAGCACTTAGGTCCCTCTACTCCAAGTATAAGTACCCTCTCTCTCCCCTCCACACACACACCACAAGGAGTCCAACCAACAAAGCACCACACCTCACTACCACCTCACTTCTTCTTCTTCTTCACTTGGCTAGAAGCTTGGAGTAGAGAAGAGCTACAAGGAGGGCTTGTCTCCTAGAAGAAAGAGCTATTTGGTAATATATTTCCTATGGAGTATTCTTCTACTTGCAAGTCCTATTTAGTTCATGGTCTAACTTATGAATTAGAGCATAGTATTGTTCATGTTATAATCTTGATATATGAACTAGCATATAGTCATCATATCATAATCTTGACATGTTCATATTCGTTCTTCATCGATCATCATATGCATAATATGATTAGAGGTGGGATGACGGTTCGTTGTTCCTTCGGGATTGCTCTTGTTCTAGTCCGTCCATCCGTAGGGTGGGGATCCTGGGGGGACAAGAGTAGTGGCCTTCTATGCGGGCATGGTGCCCGGATATTAAGGTACCTGCGAATATGACAGCGTGCCACGGTCGAGGGGGTAGGCGGCTGGGTCGTGACAGCCTAGTCCGCCCTTGTAATCCCCCCACGTTCGCATAGCCGTGTAGGAGTTCGTAAATGCCTTGGTGGGTAGCAGACTACCTGGTGGGGTCTCCCTGTCATCCTAGACCTAACCATTCTTATATCATTGTTGCATATGATCCTAACTATGTTCATTTGTATGACCATGACTAAAACATTAGAGCTACTCCATTAGATTATTCATTTATTCTTTATCTATTTTCTTTATCCTTCTGTGGTGGATTTCCTATGTGTGTGTCACACTATCCATGAAACCGTATTGCTTACCCCTGTCATGATTAAGTTGGACATTGCACATTCATAATTCAATATTCAGATGCCATGCTAGTCTATCACTTACATGCCCTCCTTTGGGAAAATATAAATAACGATACCACCGAATACTTAAAGGTGAAATGCTACAATGATAGATCGTAAACTTTGCGGATTAAATATCAACTATGGCAAGATCTATCACCGTTGATTGACCTAGTGCTATCACCGACATGGTGGTTCCACTCAGGAATATCGACGGTGCATTTCGAGGCGCTGTCATTAGAGGCGGGTACTAAACCTGAATCTATTGATTGCGCTTAGAAATGCCAACAAGATGCCTTCGCGTCGGGCTTACTCGGTTGAGGTGGAGACCCGAGTCAACCGGCGGAGATGACCCCCGCCCGCGTTGCCTCTCGCGAAGCTTTTCTGGCGGCGTGCAGTTACTCGTCGGGGCGTGATCTTATTGAGGAGATATATGCGGCAAACTATTCACCGTTGGCAAAGGAATGACCTTCAATCAGGATCGAGAAGGTTAACCTCCCCGTCTTTGGCGATGGAACGCTTGTTCCTCATCCCCGTCTTGATGTCAGATTGCCCGAGGGTGTCAGCGGAGATGCCTTTGTGATGACTGTTGAAGCTAATTCGCGGGAGACCCTCGGTATGATCGGGAGGAGGGAGTACCTCGCGCGGAGGTCCACCGTAGGGACCATGCCGCACCTCAATCGCGTGTTTGAGGAAATGGGCATTCGTTATGGGGATCACAAGGTTCCTGGTAAGGTTTTGGCCGTAGTTCTTTGAGTCCGAGCGGGACGCCGCCGAAGCGGTGAAGTTGTTGGCGGAGGCGGCGTCTGCCCCCCTGCTGCCTAAAAAGAGGAAGGGTGCCCCTTCCACTCGCGCTGCCACTAAAAAGGCGAAGGCTGATGAAAATACCTCCGCACGGATCTACACCGCCGCCGCTAAGAGGACTGCCATGGAGGAGTCCAGGAAGAGGAAGAAGAGGGTTGCCCAGAGGGGGTCTCCTCCGGCGGTTAGCGGCGGAGATGTGTCTGTTCATGATGATTCCTCTGGAGACGAGTCCAGAGAGGTTTGTGAAGACACCGCCGGCGGGGGAGGTGCTGGGTCTTCGCTTAGGGCCTCGGAAGAAAGCCAATCCGTTGCTGAGTTCCGCCGTGTTCTCGGCGTTGGCCCTGAGTTGGAGGAACCAAAGGTCATCGCCAACGTCTTGGACGGGTTTCCTTCGTCGAGCGAGAGCGATGCTGGGTCTCCTTCGGAAGGTTCCGGCGAATCTCACGCCGAGGTAGAGGAGGCTGAGAAGAAGCACTCTGAGCCTGCGTTGGCCCTCTTTGCCGATGAGGGGGTCGATGCTGACTCGAACGATAGTTTTATTCCTCCTCCTGGACGCAACATCACCTTCGCTCAAATGCAGGATCTCCATGCTACTCGCGAGGTGGAGAAGATGAAGGGAAAGGAGAAGGCTGTGTTGGAGGAGAGAGACAGGATCGCTGCGGAGGCGTTAAATTCCTTGCACACCTCCGCTATATTCTCGGCTCCCAGGAACGAAGGTTCGTTTGTCAACTATCTTTTGCTACCTTGCTCTTGTTTCTTCATCTTTTACTGAGGTGTTTTCGTTAGGTGAAGGCGCGGCTAAGGTTGGCACCGTTGGTGAGATGGCTCACCCTTCGATAGCTGTCACTAGTGACTTAGGTATTTACCTCCGTCTGTTGTGTGTTTTATGTTTGTGATTCTTTGTTTTTGAGACTTGTTTTGTTTCCTTACCAGATACGATTTCTCAATATTTTGAAGGTGGCGGCATGTTCGAGGTCATGGACAAGGCGTATGACCAGAGCCTTGTGGTTGGTTGCTGCCCTGGCTGTGTTTATTTTTTGCTTTGTTTGTGGAGACTTACCTTCTTTTGCTTTGCAGATGTCCCTTAGCCTTGATGCGCTGCGGAAGCGTGTTAACCAAGAACTTGCTGCACGTGATGAGCTTCTGAGGGAGCTAGATACAAAGGCCAAGGGCTGGATAGCGGAAAAGGAGAGGGCCGAAAATTTGTTGGATGAAGAGCGTGATCTCCACTCTAAGTCTTTGGAAAAGGCCAAGAAGGTGGAGACCCTGCTAGCTGCTAAGGCAGAGCGGGCGGAGAAGGAGATTGAGAAACTGCGGGTGGAGCTT
The DNA here is from genome assembly GCA_015847255.1 of Hyparrhenia diplandra. Lineage (NCBI taxonomy): Eukaryota > Viridiplantae > Streptophyta > Magnoliopsida > Poales > Poaceae > Hyparrhenia > Hyparrhenia diplandra. The sequence continues at coordinate 6,057 of JADLZK010005167.1, read as the reverse complement.
GAGGAGGCTAAGATGAATTTGAATTCCTCTCGTATTCACGTTGCTTCCCAGTGTAAGAAGCTTGAGGATATTCAACTTGCCAGTGTCTCCGCTGCCGAAACCTACGCCGCTAGCGCTTACTTCCTTTGGTGCCACGACCACATCTTTTCCTAAGGACGGTGCCACCACAAGCATCCTGAAATGGATGTCGGAAAATTTCGCGAAGCTCCCCGTAGTCTTTGAAAGGTATCTCAATTTCGAACCGCGGCGCCCATTTACAAAGCGCGTAGCGTATTCTCAAGGCGGAGGGATGCGAGCATGTGGAAGACGTCCGAGTGAAGGACTCTCATGAGCCTTCGACCCTTGGGGTTATGTCCAAGAACCTTGGGCGCTTTGTTGCGAGTTTCCTGAAGACCTTTTGGGCTAATCACGGGCAAGCGGAGGCTTCTAGCCTTGCGTAGTCTCTACTGCAGGTGAGTTTTTCTTGTTTTCGTGCTCTTGTTCTTTTGTACAAGCTATACTACGTCGATTTACTGACACCTTGTTTGCAGACCTCGACCAAGAGGATGGAGCCTCCTGCCGATCAAGCCGACGCGGGAAGAAGTCCGATGACAAGGTTGGCGAGGCACACCGGGTGACATCTCCGCGACCGACGAAGGAAACCAACGAGAAGGCTCCCTCTCCATCCTGTGATGTGCAGCAGCCCGGCGATGAAGAGGTTTAGTTTTAGGCTACATCTTGTCACCGTGTAAACATTTTGCGCAGATTAATGTCTCCGCTTTTGTAATTATTGCCTCGGAACACTGCGGTTATGACAACTATCTAATAGCTTTGTGAATGTGGTAAATTACTGCGCAGTCTCCTGGTGAGAGCCTTGCGCAGATCTCTGTTACTGTTGCTTTTATCGTGGTGGCGTTTATATCGACGGAGGTCTCTGGTCTTTTTGGAGGGATACCTTCGAGAACCCTAGCGTCGATGATATGTATGATGATGTCTTGGCCGATTTAGGGGATGAGCATATGGCTTTTACGCATTCTGTAGCGTGGGAGGGACCTCCGCCACTTTAGTTAGCTACTCGGAACATGTTATACAACATTGTAATTTGTAAGCAAGTATAATCTGAAGTTTAATTCTTATACAAAGCGGTTGTCCCTTTTATGCTTTTACATTTTCGTGTTTTCTCCGCTTTGGTTGAGATTGCTGCCACTCTCTTCTTCGTTCCTTCTGCCGTTGTGTAGACCATCTCCGTGCTCGAGCTTAGGCTACTTGGGTTGGCGTTTTGTAACTTTGCGGTACCAACACTTGCGGTCATGGAGCTCCTGTGTGGATCAGGCTCCTCTCCACTAACTTGCACGGGTCTCTGGCGTGGACCTCGCTTGTGGATGCCTCATTGAGGTTTTTAGTTTCGGGGGGATGTTCCGAATCTTTACGCGGTCTCCCCCCTCAACATATCTAGGTGCAAAGATCTTTACGAATCTTTACTCGGTGTCTAAGTTTCTTGCCACCGACTGGCAGAGGTTGACCCCTGCCTCCATCTCGGTTTGAGCTATGGTTCTTGTCATGGGTTGTTCCTTGCCTGACTGCATGGACTGAGGGGCCTTGGCTTTGGTTTTATAGTGCCCTTGTTTCCGTAGACATTTACTGCTTTTGTCTTGTGGTAGGTTTAGTTGTTGGGTTTGGGTGGTATAAAAACGGTGGGATTCCCCCCCCCCCCCCTTGCCTAGGTTGATCCTATGGCTGAGAGTAGTGATGGTGTCATGTGCTGATTTTGGAACCGTGTAAGGATTCGTAACAATTGTTGAATGTCTTCGACTAGAGTGGTGTGCTACTCGGGAGCTGGAAGTACTGACTAAAACAGGCACGGAGCTATTAATTCTTGCCTATGGCTTTTTGCTCCTGTTGCGGAGATTTGGAGGAAGCCGGTGGTCACCGGTTCCGCCGCTGTAACTACAAGCACATCTCCAGCGCCTGTTTGTTTCCTTCTAGCGGAGATTTACTTCGATTTGAGATTCACGTAACAAGTTGAGAGTCCAACTACACGCCGCATCGATGGAAGCATACAAGATGATGATTGCGCTTAGTGAATCTGTTGCCCATTCTAATAGTGAAGGTTTTTCGCCTTCTTCGATTGTTGTTGAACTAACGTTGTACACCCTCTAGCGAGAATGTTCGCAGTTTCGGCTAGCACAAAGTCAAGCACATGTGCTGTTGTATATAGTTAAAGCAGAAAAAAAAAAGAAATATATATGATGCAGTTTTGCTCCTGAGATTTTTTTCAGGCTTTTGCTGTCCTCTAGCCTTTGTTGGCGGAGGTTTTGCTGATGCCTGATGTAGTCAGGACTTTTTTCAGCTTTTGTTTATGGCACTTTTGCCGTGTTACCTCAATGCCTGTGCTTTTGTACAGGTCTTGTTTTGAGGATTTCATCGGCTTTCGGAAGCCTTAGAGGTCGTCCCTTGGTTAGAGTCTCCAGCTCGACCTTGGGAGGTCCACCGATTGGTTCGTTTTACTGGTCGAATTACGTGACTCCGTTGCTAGTCACTTTCGACTTCTCTTTTTTGTGGACTTTGCCTTTGGGGATTTTCCTCTTTATATTCCAGAGGATTTTTACAAGAATTCTGCCTCATTAAAAACCTCACCTCCGCTAGGAGTTCCCCTGTGAGGAAAAGAGTGCAGATTCTTTTTCAATGAAAAACTAAAAACTAAAAACTACTGACAGAATAGTAAACTGACCGACCTCCGCTTATGTTGCGCGTGAGGTGGTCTTACATGTAGAACTTGCGGAGGTTGTCCACGTTCCAAGTGTGATCGGAGACGTTGCCTTCGTTGTCAACCAAGCGGAAATGCTCCTGGCCTTATTGCTGCCCTTGCTATGAATGGTCCATCCTATTTGGGCTGTACTTTTCCAACTGTGGATGCGTTCGGCTTTCGCTTTAGCACTAGGTCTCCGTCAGCAATATCTTTTCTGTGGACTTTGTTATCCCTCCACTTTTTGGTCTGGTCCTGGTATTTGCGGATGTTTTCTCTTGCTTCGGCCTCGTTTCTTCCATTGTTTCCTTGGCGTATTCCTCGTCTTCGGCCATTGCTTGCTTTAGGACGCGGAGACTGCTGTGCTTTATCTCTTCTGGAAGCATTGCTTCTTCTCCATACATGAGTTTGAAGGGTGTAAACCCAGTTGCTCGCGAGGTAGTGGTATTGTGTGACCAGATGACTTTTGGGAGTTCGTCAGCCCATTTGCCCTTGCGGAGGTTGAACAGGGTTTTCGATATCGCGGAGAATATGTTTCTGTTTGCCCTTTCAACTGCGCCATTGGATTCTGGGTGGTATACGGATGCGAAGGCTATTTTAGTACCCATCTGAATGCAAAACTCCTTAAATCTTTCCGAATCGAATTGCTTGCCATTGTCTACGGTGATCATTCTCGGCACGCCAAATCTGCATATTATGTTTTGCCAGTAGAATTTCTTGATAGCCTCGGATGTGATCTTGACAAGTGGCTTTGCCTCTATCCATCTGGTGAAGTATTCAACTGCAACCACCGCGAACCTGTTTCCCCCTTGGGATGTAGGTAGTGGTCCTACTAGGTCAATACCCCATCTTTGTAGTGGCCATGTCAAAGGTATTAACTGAGACTCTGCGGATGGCCCTTTTTGGGGTGGTGCAAAGTTCTGGCAAGCTTCGCATGTTTTGACGATTCTTTGGGCGTCTTTGATGTGGGTAGGCCAATAGAAACCTTGCCGGATGGCCTTCGCAGAGAGTGCCCTTGGGCCTATGTGAGAACCACAGACTCCAGAGTGAATTTCCTAGAGGAGCTCTTTACCTTCGCTTTGGGAGATGCACTTCAGCATTGGTTGGACTACTCCCCTCTTGAACAAGGTGTCGTTTATCATTGTGTAATTTCTTGCTCGGGCTGCTGTTCTGGTTGCCTCCGCTTCCTCTTCTGGGTAACTGATATTGTTGAGGTTGTCTATTATGGCCTGCCTCCAATCTTCGCCTTCTACTAGCATTATTGTTTTGAAAGCTTTGGTCAATGTTTTAGTTGCCGGTTTGTTGGAGACGTTGTAGAATGTATTTTGTGGCATGCGGAGGTTGTTTGCCGCTGCTTTTGCTAACACATCTGCCTCATTGTTCTGTTCCCTTGGAATGAATTTGACTGTAAAACCGCGAAACCTTCGCTCCAGTGCCCTGACTACTGCAAGGTAGTTCACTAGCTCCAGCTCCCTGGCCATGCACTCTTTTTCTACCTGTCCTGCGACAAGCATTGAATCTGTTCTCACTTCTACTGTTTTCGCTCCGTAAGCCTTCGCTTTGGTCAGACCTAAGATGAGGCCCTCGTACTCTGCCATGTTATTTGTTTGTGGACATTCCAGGTGTGTCACGAAATAGGACCTGATTCCAGAAGGTGACATCAGGACTGCAGAGGCTCCTGCTCCATGCCGCCCCCAGGCTCCGTCCGTGTAGGCTGTCCACAACTGTGTGTCTGGTGCCTGCTGTCCCTGCTTTTGAGGTGTCCATTCTGGTACGAAATCTACCAGTACTTGAGATCTTATCGAAGATCTATGGATGAATGCTATTTCGAACTGTGAAAGCTCCGCTGCCCATTTGCCTATCCTGCCTGCTGTTTCCTTGTTTCTAAGGACTTCTCCCAAGGGTTGTGATGTTGGCACTATTATTTCATATGCTTGAAAATAGTGCTTCAGTTTTCTGGATGCTGTGAGCACGGCGTAAGCGATTTTTTCTATCTCAGTGTAATTGACCTTTGCTCCTGTTAATGCTTCTGATACATAGTAGACTGGTAGTTGCATTAGATGACTGGCCTCGGTTTTCTCTTGAACTAGCACGGCACTCACGGCGTGATCGGAGGCCGCTACATACAGTAATAAGGGTTTTTCTTTGTCAGGGACTGTGACTGATAGCTGGTCTTGCAAATATTTTTTGAGCTGAGAGAAAGCCTCCGCTTGTTCCTTGCCCCAGCGTACTTGGCTACCACCGCGAAGTGCTCGGAAAATAGGTAAACTTCTCTCTGCTGATTTTGATATGAATCTGTTCAGGGCTGCAATCCTCCCTATGAGTTGCTGGATCTCTTTTTTCGTCGAAGGTTCGGTCATGTCCCTGATTGCCTTTGTTTTCTCGGGGTTAGCTTTTACCCCTTCTGAGCTCACTATGTATCCTAGCATCTTCGCTTTTGTTACTCCAAACACGCACTTCTCCGGATTCAGTCTGAGTCCGGATTTCTTGAGGTTGGCGAAGGTTTCCTGGATGTCTTGGATGTAATCTTGTTCTCTTTTGCTCATGACTATCAAGTCATCTACATAAGCGATGATGTTTTTGAGCAGTTGTTCAATGAGGACTTTGCTTGTCATTCTTGCAAATGTTGCTCCTGTGTTCTTGAGGCCCTCTGGCATCCTGACGAAGCAATAGGTGCCGAATGGAGTAGTGAAACTTGTTTTCTCCTCATCTTCTTTCCTCAACCAGATTTGATGATACCCTGAGTAGCGATCTAAGAAAGAAAATCTCCGACGGCCCGCGGCTTTGTCGACTGAAGTATCTATTCTTGGTAATGGGAAGTTGTCCTTCTTGGTGGCTTTGTTCAGATCCGTGAAGTCAATGCACATTCTCATCTTGCCGAAGGTCTTCTTTGGTACTAGGACCACGTTTGCTAACCAGTCCGGGTATTTGACCTCTCTGATGACACTTGCATCGAGTAGTCTTTGGACCTCCGCTTGTGCAGCCAGTATCCTATCCTCCGACATCTTTCGTTGTTTCTGCTTTTACAGTCTCATGTTTGGGTTAATGTCCAGGATATGCTCTATAGTGTCCCTATCGACTCCTTTGAGGTCTGCAGCTGACCAAGCGAAGATATCTTTGTTTTTGATCAATAGCTCCGCTAGGGCTGCTTCCTCTTCTGCGAGAGATTGGCGTTGATTGTTACTTTGTGCTCGGGGTCTTCGTCTATCCTGATTTGTTTAACCTTCTCCTGCCCTTTGATACTCGTTTGCCCTCTTGCCATGTCAGGGGGTGTTGACACCTCTTAAGCTCTATTTTTTATATCTCAACTGAACATATAATAAGGGTATAAA